>JAOANK020000009.1:213969-226609 GCA_026257165.2 Telfairia occidentalis
CGAGCAACAGAACTCCATCTTAAATTCAGAAGGTTTCAAGAAAATTCAAAAATCAGAAGACCTTACAAATAAGTATTCTTCACTGAAAGATGCAACTATGCCAATAACTCTCATTTGGATCAACAAATCTTCAATAGACAATACAACATGAAAAGATATTAATAAAAAAGAGTGAATAATGAGACAATCATACCATCACGAGTCCAATTAATTCTACATCTTGAGCAATGTATCAAGTCAAAAGCTTGACTTGGATACAATAAACGGCGAGTAGAAAATGCTGCAACCATTGCAGGAACACCACGTTCAAGAGCAAATTGAATCTGGTTCTCATGAACATCTTTGGGAGCAACCGACATTGTCACTACATTACGTGATAGCAAATAGGCACCAAAACTAGCAACACCGCATCCAACATCCAAAACTACTCGTGTATGACTACCAAAAGCAACATCAGGAACAATCTATACAACACAACAGATGAGAAGTTTATCATTACAACAAATAAATCCAAAAGCTACATTATATCTTAAATTTGAAGTAATTGTCTATTTATTGACCTTAGAGATGTGATCCAAATACTCATTTGCCCCATGTATGAATTGTGTACCACCTCCAGGAAACCTAAATTTATCTCTGTCCCGGGAAATCCAGTTTTGACCCCCTTTGTCTTCAACCAAACGGGTATGAGGAACATTGCTGAACCACACCTACAATAATAAAGTAGTATGCTCGACTATCAAAACCTCGAGAGGTAGATGCTACACAAGAAAATTAGCCAGGTTGGAAAAGTTCTCCTTATCTTGCTAGAAAAATATAAAAAAGCTAATTTATGATAAGTTAACTACCAAAGTGACTTGAAATCTATTACTCTCCACTAAAGAAAAGGGAAATATAGACTCAGGATATCAGAGAAGCTGTGCTGAAGTGCAACTCAACACTCTTTAAACTAATCAGTCAGCGTTTATTAGGTACAAAAGGCATATCAGCTCTACAAATACAGACTCGATAAACTACCAAATCAAGTATCTGTTGAGTAAATTTCCAGTATCACGGTAGTATGAACATGTTTCCATACTACTTCCATATACTTTCACCCACATCAGCTACATTTAAGAGTAATGTGAAGCCCATACAATTAAATGATACATTAAATAATCATCTGATTGAATATTAATAGGGGAAGCTTGTACTGCAGCCAGCAGGAATACTATAATTCTTTTTGTAATATAACAGCAGAGCAACTAACCAATTCAACTAGAGTCATTTTAAGATGAGAAGAGATTTTAAGTTACATTACAGACGAGATGAAAGACAAAACAATACCTCATCACGGCTCTTCGGCCAGGGAATGGGCGTCCGGTATCCCTTCGGTGCTGGAACCAAGCAGTTCAATCCCCCACCAACGTCAGGGCAATGCCGCTCGAACTTTTCCCCTTTTTCCGTCGACTTCAGCTTCTTAATTGCGGCCACGTTATCCAAGCAAGGTATGTACTCGCTCATGCTCCGAGGGCAAAGAGGAAATTTCTTGATCCTAAACTTGACAGGGCCACTGTCATCTGCCCCCTTCTCACTCTCATTCCCCCAATCCTCTGCAAACTCAGAATCCAAATCCCCCACCTCAAACTCGTCAGCCATCGTTCCATTCTCGGTCACGATCCCGAACCTCTGCACCAAATCAGACGGCGGAGGCGGAGGCGGAGGAGGAGGCGGCGGAGGAGGTGGGGATGAACTGAGAGTCGGCGTCGGGGCCGGGGCTGAGGCTAGTGCTTTTTCCGGAGCCGCACGGGTTAGATTTTGCTCGATCAGAGAAGAAACGTTGAAGGACTTATCGTGATTAGGTGACATTGACACTGAAGGGGCATACGGAGTTTGGGTGAAGAAGACGAGCTGCGGGTACCCATCAGACCAATGCTTTCCCAGGTAAAAGAAGGTGATCGAGATTACAATGAAGGCGGAAATCTTGAAAATAGATGGGTTCTTCAGTGAATCGCAATTCCAGAAAGGTTTCATTCTGGTTTAGAACAACAGATTCTTTACCCCCCAAATGGGGAAATGAGAAAGAGAGTGAAAGAAAGGGAGATGAAGAGGAAGAGGGAAGTTTTCCTTTTCCCTTTTCACTGAAATAATCAAAACTTACAGACTCTCCTATATCCCTTCTCCGGCCAACAGTTCAAGTTACCGATCGTCGGGGCCTCAAATCACATGTTACTTGCTCTGCCCAAAGAAATAGTGTGGAATTACCCGCCACAATTCTGAGGCTCCCCAAGAAATTGAAAATGGCGAGAAGAAGGAAAAAAACCTCCAACAAAACACAACACAACACAACACAACACAATAGAGCGTTGAGGAAACCACTGAAAAACTTTGGCCGATCGAGACTCGCATCCGAACCGTGTTCACTGAGGGCAGCTCCCCGCCCTTCGATCTTTTTTTTTCTATTTTCTATTCTATTATTTACAAATTTCAAGTATCGCCTTTAAATCAATACTTTTCGTTAAATTTAGAATCTAGTACCTGAAGGATGTCTCCATTATTTATTTATTTATTTATTATTATTATTATTTTGAGCTTCAAGAATTGTAGAGTAGATATTTGGCATTTTGGTCTGAAGTTATAATGTCTTTGAGCTATATATAATAGATTTCGGCCCTAAATGGAGAAAGTGGATTTATGGATGACTTTCCACGGCCAAATTAATGGCAAGTTCAGAGGTAAAATCTTTGAGATTCACTTTTACAATGAAAGGAACATCATTCTAGGCTTTTCGATTGGGATAGTAGAGATTACCCACCTTCAATTTGCTGATGATATATTGATTTTTTTGCCCTAACAATATTAGTTTTATGTTGAATTGATGGATGCTTGTCAATATTTTTCTCTTGGGTTGTGGGCTATTTCTTAATGTTGCCAAATCATCTTTGATTGGGGTTAATTGCAATAGTGATGTGGTTAAATAGTGGGTTTATTATTATTATTTTTTAGTTCAACATCTTGTGGGAGTGAAGATTCGAATCCACGACCTTTTTTGTCGTAGAAATATGTCTTAACTAGTTGAGCTATGATTGATTTGACATAGTGAATTGTTTTCTTTCGCTTCAAGGTTGAAGAGTTCCATTTTAATTACCTTGGAATCCCTTTAAGAGGTAATCAAAAGGCTTGCAGATTATGGGACCATTTGGTGGATAAAATGAGAAGAAGATTGGATCATTGGAGGAACATCATTTTGTCGAAAGGTGGAAGGTTAACTCTAGCACAAGAATAATGGTACCAAATGTCATAATTTGACTAGTGCCTTAATCTTTGGACAATAAAAGTTCAATGTGTTTTTTTTTCAAAGAATAAAAGTTCCAACTTCAAAATACCTTCTATTTTATTTTTTGTTAACATCATTGTCCATATCTATTAAATAAATCATGATTAAATTGATGTGATGAATAGCTAAATAAACGAACGAACATCTTAGATCACCTACAATGACGAAAACTTGAGCTAATTATATAATGATCCACAAAGTATGAATCGAAAGAAGAGCTAAAACTTTAGAAAAACCAATGGAGACTTCACTATCTCACTGACGATTCAAAGGTTCTCAACTTGGTTTGGCACTTCAATGAAGCTACGAGTTTCATTTCAAAGTTAGGATGCCAAATGACTATATTATATGTTACTGCATGAATTATGATAAACCTTCCCAAATCTAAGCAGAAACACGTCAAGATATTATCATTACAAGAAAACTGAAAGTGATTATTATGATGTAATATAATATAACATTAAAATTCTACAAATCACCTGCTTAAATATCATACTTTTGAACTGAAATACACCATTTATAAGCCAAAAACACCTGAATTCTAGAGAAAGTGGAGGTGGGAGATGATGGTCTTTCTTCTTTCTAGCCCCCTATGGTAAGAAAACAATGTACCCCAATCAGAAAGTGGTATCTCCTGTCCCCATCAGTATTTATAGGATTTCTTCCTAAAAGCCTCTGACCATTTAAAGAATGAGTACATACATAAATGTACATGCATATGGATGAAAGCTATTGTCTATGCATTTACAATTGAATCTACCATTTTTAAAGAACAGGACGCTAACTAACAAAACTTTGTCGAAGCTCGGAACGAGGCTAGGAATTCAAGTGGGCGATTCGGCCAAAAGAAGGGTGTGCCACCATCCGCAGGAAACATTTTTAGGAGTGCAATTTTCCACTGGGACTTCGACGGGAATATTACGGTCGATTACGTCGCCCAAACCTAGCTGCAACGGTTAAATGGAGACTTCTAAGATACTCAATATCAGATCTGATCTTGAGAAATAACTAATAAACATGCTTTTATGCAGAAGGCAATGAGATATTAGAGACTTGTTGAGACAATTTTAAAGAACAAACAAACAAGCAATCAAACCAACAGACCTGGCCATACTTGTTCCATCCCCAGCAGAACACTTTCCCATTCTCTAGAAATTGAAGAAACAAGAATGTTAGAGCGAATATCATGCAAAAAAAAAAAAAGATGGATCAATCTAAATTCTCCAAATATAATGCAGCAAGTTTAAAGCAGTCCAATTACAACATATTTCTTAAGAAGTTCCTCGGAAACTGAAAGTCTAAAAGAAGAAAAGAAGGCTGATCAACTAGATCTCGATATGAAGACCCCACATAAATTCCATCTTTTCCCAACAAATAATCTTTGATGAATCTATCTGCAGATAAAACTGAAAGGGGATAAAAGGAAAAAGGGAAAAAGAAACCCTCACATTTAAGATAGCCATGTTGAAAACTTGAAAACCGTTTAGCTTTAGTCTGTGCCTAAATTTTTGGGATTCCCACTGGAAACTCCAACACGGTTTGGACTTTGGTACGGGTACCATTATTCTTTATAAACTTGTCTTATTCAGACATCTGAACTTTTTCATCTCAATAAATTGAAGGGTGGATCACATGAATCAGAAGGTACGTAGAACCTGGTGCAAGTAAATAATGGAGTACCTGTTACTATAGCACTATGACGAGCCCCACATGATACAACTTTTGCGTTCACATTTTCCACACTCGGTGCGTCTAGAAGTCTTGGAAGAGTCTGGATAAATGATTGAAAAGAAAAAAGACACAGCACAATTATTTTTTTTCCTGCTTTAGAACGCATACAATCATCATAGTAAATTAGTATCAATACTGCATTCTGGCAATTCTGATTTCACATGTTGATAAAGCATACCTCAGCTTGATCAGTTCCTGTTCCTAACTGCCCAAACTGATTTCCGCCAAATGAGTACACATCGCCATCGGCAGATATACAGACCGTGTGCCACAGTCCAGCAGCGACACTCTCTATCCGGATACCGAGTAATGAGGCAACACATGTTGGGCTTAACTCATCATCTGTACACCCTTGCCCACACTGTAATGCATAAATTAAGCCAAAAATATAGCAGCAGCACAAGACAAGGAGAGAAGTTATAGAAAAAGGAACAGAAATAATTATCTCTTTTTGATTGAACTTGATCTTGATCTACATCTACATATCTTTTTCTCCACCATTTTCTACTTTACCTACAGATTGATTCTGAAGATTGGTCAATCAATATAGAAAACTCCAGCTGATGTTGGATTGTCCAAAGGATCAAAATATTTAACTTGCAAATGAAGTAGGCATGGCTATTGAATACAAGGCAAAAGGAAAAAGATCATAAGTTAAAGGAATCAATGAATTGAAACATGTCTAGCACTCTGACTCAAAATAGCGTACTTCACAGTGGCTCATAAAATTAGCGATTGATCATTAAGATATGATGAAGCGTCCTTGGTATTGTTACATTAAGGTGATTCTACTCTTTTGTTAGGAGGCGATACCAAAATAGGTTTACTGAACGGACAGGAGTATTTTAAGGCAGGGAAGACATCTCATCACTGAAGGTGTAATAGGAGGAAAAGAGGAAAATGGGCACTCTTGAATGTTAATGGAGAGAAAAAAAATCCACCAAAATTTGTTAGTCCAACATTATGCATCCTACTGAGAACTGATGGTTGTTTCAACAAATTTAATTACAAATTACAATGAAGAATTTCTGAAGCTACAGCTTCCAGTTCCAGTTTAATGGATTATCTTCTGACCACTTTGCACTAAAATCCCACGTTCCAAATCACAGGAATGCATGAGATAAAAAATCAATCGGACAAGAACTGACTAGATCCTGCACCACACATTGAGCTTTACACGAAACCATATTGAAGGTACTAGACCTCCTAATAAAGCTTCTCTTAAAGATATTAGCAGTCGACAAATTTTAGTATTTTATAATTCAAGAAAATCGATTGATGTTGGAAGGAAAAGCTATGACATACTACAAGGATGTTCGATACAGGATTACTGAGTGGTGACAGATAGCATGTTTTGTCATTCAACAGTGTTGATCAGAGGAGGGGGAAGAATAAGACGTCACAAATTGTGTCACATGAAAAAGATAAATATTCCAAGAATATATTCAGTGAGGCCACCATCACTTGAAAAAGACTGGGTGGTGAACAACCAGCACAAGAAAGATGCCCACGTATTGTCTTATTGCAGACTCTTCGTGAGAGAAATTTTAGGACTTCTGAACATGCTATGGAACCAAGGAAATCAACCTTACAGATGTACGGTTGACATGAGCACTTAGATATGTGCAGAATCAGTTCACAGAATCAACTAATCTAGCATCACAAGGATCAACTTAGTTGTATTACAATAATGAAGCAACATGCATTTACTGACAAATGCAATCAAATTCAGGCAAAAAAAAAGGATGCTGAGGAAGAACAGGAATTGATGAGAATGTTGTCTGTAAAAGAATACAAAGAATGAACATGATCATGTTAGAAAGAGGAATTCTCACAATCAGAAATGTTAAAATGAATTGAAGCACGTGTTAAGAAATTGACTTGATAAATTCACCTGTCCATACAGTCCCCAACCAAACGTTAGTAGTGCCCCAGCATCTGTGGCATAAAAGATAAGAGAAATATCAAATATATGAAGAATATCACTTCAAGTGGACAACATGAAAAACACAGAGATATAGATTAGTCAAGGACCAATATTTCATATGTATACAGAAATTAATGAAACAAACATAATCTCTAAGCTCTAAAGGTGCAGTTTCTTGCAGTCTTAATTTTCATCAATTGACCTATCAAAACTAGATGACTCCAGAATACTGTATGCATAAATAGGTTGGGAAAGTTCATGCACCCACAATTATGTTGGGAAAACAAACATCACAAACCTGTAACTGCTGCACTATGACGCCCTCCACAAGCAATTCCTTTCACATAGCTTCCAGAAATTCTATTACCCTGACCCTCTAAGCTTGCACTTCCTCGAGCAAGAGCTGTAGATCCTTTTCCAAAAGAAGAGGACTCGATGCAAGGTATGGGATGTGGAGAGGAAACCATACGTATACGGGAGCCCAAACCTAGCTGTCCTTCTCCACCATAGCCCCAACCCCAGACCTGTCCCATATCTGAAACTTTGAAGACATTAGGGTGCATTATATATTATTTATTTCATGTTATTCCAAGAAATCATTCCAAGTTTCTTCCAGAATTAATTTTGTACGCTCCAAAATACAAAGAAGAAAGTTTTATACAATAATATTTCAAGTGGGTCGAATAGAATCAACTATGACAAGGTTAGTATTACTGATTTCAAAATTTACTTGAAGTGGTAGTTAATTTATATTTTTGTTAAACCAGTATGAATGATTCAGTTTAAAAATATGTACATATAAATTTACTATTTAGACCAAACTGACCAGCCAAGTCTTGCCAAGTCAATATGCCATTAATCTCAAATACATTACAGGAACAAATGGACAACAATAATACATAATATATTAGATTTACCTGACAATGCCAGTGTATGACGCCCTCCTGCTGAAACAGAGGCTATTCTTACCCCAGGATTAAGAGTTACAAGACAGGGAAGTGCAGAAAGAGTGTCATCATTTGATGAAGAACTCTCAGCTGCAAGCTTTGCTGATGAAATCCTTCTCCTCTTTGTACTTTCTGCTCCACCACCTCTAGCTTCAATATTGGAAACAACAGCACCAGTAGATCGTGTGGCTTGTAAACGAGGGCTAACTGCTACAAAGAACATGAAGGACCGTGAGAAAAACTTTGAAAAGCTTCTTATGATTATTAAGTTTGTGAAGTACCTTGATCAATCACAGAAGACTGCCTCTCCAATACATCCTTATCAAAGCCAGCCCCAACAGACAGATCACCCAAGATCTTTCCAGAAGGAACACATTCTTTCCATCCCCATGTGTAAACTTCTCCTCTATCTGTATACATACAGTAGAAAATATACTAGACAAGTTCACTTAGCAATACAACCATAGGCATTGAAACCATCTTACAGATCTCATAGAAAACAAACTTAGCAAAGTAATTTGGAGACAAGAAAACATCCCTTTTACCCCTTCTGGTGGGGGACGATTCTCTGCAGAATTTAAGAGCAAAAAAACAAGTCGATATATAGTCGCCCGGGAGATAATCAGCAGTGTTTTAAGAAAACCCATCGCAGTGAATTTCTAAAAATAAAAAAAAAATCTGTAGAGAAATTCAAAACATCCGTAGAAGTCCTCTTTCCTCTGAATAATCTTTTACAAAATCCTCTAAATAACCTAATAGGGTTGCTATCTTCTTTTCCCTTCCTTAAGAGAGGAAATGGTTCACCTGTAATAGCAGAACAATGAGCCCATCCGGCTGCTGCTTTTACTATAGAAGCTTCTGTTGGAAGAGGAAAAGGCTCTGGAGTTTCCTAGAAAATAAAATTGAAATATGCTGACAGGTCAGTTTATTTAGAACTAACAGTAAAAACATTTTAATTCAATGAACACTGTACGGCTTAATACCCCATGCTTCCCAGACGTCACATAGCTTTGACCAAGATCATCTGTTGAGCCCCATGTAATGAGTTTCCCAGAGGCTGATTTAAAGAGGGAAAAATAAGACTAAATATCAAATAAAAGAAAGAACTGCATTGTGAAGAAAACAGATGAAAACTATACAATCTAATATCTGCAATCATAAACAATGACTCAGGACAATAAACATGAGAACCGGTAGATAAATAAAGTGTTAGATATACCATAAAATTCAAAATGTAATCAATATAACCACGCAGATCAAGCACAGAAAAGACATTCAGAAATTAAGTTGTCGAAGATTTAAACAGAGCAATGAGAAACGGAAATCCCTCGACAAAAAGAAAAGAAGAAAGCAAGCCCCTTCAATGTAGAGGAGGGAAACAAAAAACATATAGTAAGAAACAGAATATTGAGCCAGACGAATAAGAAAGACTCCTGAAGTCAACACCTCGCTCAGAAATTGAAGTAAAAGAAAAAATATATCGTTTCACACTTTGTAAATTCAAGTTCACATCTGAACAAAACAACCAAAACGAGCAAAACAAAGAGAACTCTGAAGTGAAATGAGTGGAGTATCACCATTTCAGCTCAAGTAATTTCCAAATTTCCACAACCCAGAAATCAAAGAACCTCCAAGAACTCGAAAGCCACCATTTCAGCTCAATAAACTTTCGGCCAGCAAAAGGCACAACCCACAACATATCAAACTTACATTTACCAAATCAACAAATCCAGTAATGCGAGAATTAACAAACCCCCAAACTTGGAATCGAGAACATCAAAATCCCAACAGAAACCAAACCAAACCAAAAAACTAAAAACAAAAACCAACTATAAAGAAAAAAAATATAGAGAGAAAAATCACCAGAAGTGGCCATGGCGAACCCGCACCCTCCACCGCAAACATCCCTCCAGGCGTGACCGTCAGTTCCATCCTTAGCCGGAAGTCGAACCACCATCGGGGACAGCAGCGGCAACCTCTGCGGCAAAGCTCCGGGAAGATACCCCCACATATACACAATCTTCTCCTTAACATCCTCTTCCATTCTCACGATCTCCTCTCCTCCGTTCCCCTCGCCATTCATATCGATTAATCCAAAGCAGAGTAAAATTTAAAAAAAAAAAAAAAAAAACCCTCCCACAAAGGTACAGCTACTAATTTCTCCGGGGGTCTGAAATTTTGCTGCGGTTTCTATGTAGGGAAAAAAAGAGTATTTTTGAGTTTGGTGGAGCTAGTGGAAGTTCTATGGAAGTGATGAAGTGCCCTAAGGTTTAAGTCTTGTGCTGGTTGGTACAATTAAAAAAACAGGGAGGGGGAGCGTATCATTTTCAGGGGAATGAGGGGTGCCACGTCGGATGCTTACGTGGTACGCTTGACAGGTGGCGTGATTTGAGCCATCAGATCCCTCGGCGATTTCTAGCCAGGAGTTAGGGGGAAGTTTCTGGAAGGTCGGGCGTTGTAAAAGTGAAAGCCCCCTTTTTCCTTTCTTTTTTTTTCCTCCGACCTCCACAGGCCTTGTTTGGGCTCTCTCGTGGCAAATTCTCAGCCTTCCACGTGTCTTAGTTTTGCTCCATCTCCAATCATTATAAATTGCCACCCCAATGTAACCTGCATTGTGGCGACCACCTCTGAATTCTTAAATACATAATCAACCAAAAAAAGAGGAATTTTTTTTTTAATTTTAATATCTAACGTTATAAAATAGTCAGCCACATTTTTTCAGTCTTCTACGTCGTAGGACCCCCTTAGTCATTGAGATTTTTCATATGCTTGGGTCTTTTTCAAAAGAAAATTAATAACTTCTAAAGATTTTTTTTTTCTTTTTAATGCTTCAAAACAATGAGTGGTTTGACGACAAGGGATGTCTCAATTTTGTAATTCCCCCAAAAGCGGCCAATTTTCATTAATTATATTTGATTTTTTTTAAGGTAAAATGTCCCTCTCAACCTTGTTTCTTCCCCCAATTATTTGTTTTGGTTGAATTATACCTTAATTAGTTGATGATTGTATCTATTTTCTTTTTTAAAAAAGCTTTTAATTATGTCTTTAAATTTTTAATTACGATACTAAATTTTATTGTTGTGTTTAATAAGATTCTATAATTAATACTGATTTTTAATTATTAACATGTGACACATTGATTAATTAGATAATGAATAATATTAATATAATGTGGTCAAAGGAAATACTCATCACGTGATGAAGGGAATAGGAACTTAGAAGCAAAGAAAAAAAAGATATATAATGGTATAAGTAAATTGAAATTTTTTAGCGACATGTCCTTATTTTATTCTACTGGTTTAGTCTCTTTGTGTCGCATTAGTCTAATTAGCATGACAATCTTTATATTAAAAAAAAGAGTTTGAGGGGTAATTGAAACATTTTAAAATTTAAGAACTAAATAGATACCATTATCAAAATCAATGAACTAAATTTATCATTTAAGTCATTTTTAAAAAGATTCTATTGAAAATTTTCAATATCTTAAAAGTAAAATTGGAAGTCTCAAAGGATAATTTATCAAAAACAAAATTAACTTCTTTGATAATTTATTTGCTTTATGAATTAGTCTGTCAATCAATTGATGGGATATTTTTAGTTACTCTTTTATGTCGAAGTGACAACAAACGATGAATGAGAATTGAAGTATAAGAAAAGTGAAAAATGAAAGGGAAGAAGTAATGAGTTGATTGGATTGTTAAATAACCGTTTCATTTTTAGGTAAACAAATTTTATGGTCATATTTACAAAGTCATTATACCAAGTTTGGATAATATAGTTTGATTGTCTGTTTGACAATTCAGCTGAAGATTCATGTATGAGACTTCCGTTGGTCATTTTATTTAATCTTAATTTTCTTGAAATCGAGTGTGAACAAAAAAAAAAGTGTTTTCTTTTAGTGGGAGATTTCTCCCAAACATAATATTACTATTCTATGAAAAAATTTCTCAAATTTGTGAAATGTGAATGACTTTATGAAACTGACCAAGTGCTCCAAATTTTGTTGCAATTTTCAGCATTCCATAATCACTCTTAAACACAAGAACAGATTCATGAAAGGACTAGAGGAACACGTAACCCTTATTCGTTTAAACTTATATAGTTTGTAGGACTCAAAGTAAATAATTATACACTTTTTGCCTTTGGGTTAGTGATCATGTGCTTCTTTGCCCATGCTTGTGGACCTAAGTTCAAATCTGACTTTTTTCAATATGTTATTATATTATTATATTTATTTCTCCTATAAATATATTTTTAAATAATAAAAAAAAACATTTCAAAATCGTTTTTAAATTATAAGTAAGTTTCAAAAACAAAAATATTATAAATTTTTAAAAGATTTGTTTGTATTTCAAAATCTCTATTTTTATTATGATATGATTTCCTCTTTCTCTTTATTTCTTAAACAATTTTTTTTTTTTTTAAATTTCACTTGTGTATAACTATACCTTTTATTTCTATTTTGTTTCTAACACACATCTCCCATTTTCTCACTCTAGGAACTTTATATTTTTCTTAAACTTTTCTTTCTCTAAAATTTTGAGACTCTACTAACAAATACATTTCTACAACACCCGAGTAGAGAAGGGGTACATGAATGAACCAATACTAAATCCAAATGAGAAGGATTTTAAGACTATGCAAGCATGGTTAAGAAAGACTTAAAAGAATTGATAGCGACTAGATATACCAACAAGGTACACTTTCGTTTTTAGTGGC
>JAOANK020000009.1:297003-309916 GCA_026257165.2 Telfairia occidentalis
AACATAGTGGTCGGAGTGTTGGACTCTGGAATCTGGCCGGAATCTCCCAGCTTCAGTGACGTTGGTTATGGCCCTCCACCACCCAAATGGAAGGGCACTTGCCAAGCCTCTGCTAACTTCCGTTGCAACAGGTAAACATCATAAAATTTTCGAGACTAAATATATACTTTAGGTTTTCCAAATATTTGGTTTTTCAAATTTGCTCAAATCTTTAAAGAGTTTTAATTTCATTTCTTATGTATTGAATTCTTTTTCTATTAGGTTAAAAAGAATGATGTTATATGAGGTTGTCGATTGTTAGTTTATGAACATGTTATTTTATGGGTCAATTTTTTTTATATAATAATGAGTAATTTTGGGTCAAATACGTTACAATGAGCTAAAATCATATGAAATGGGTAAATTTATATTTATAGATCACTTGTATGTCTATTTCATCCAACTTAACCATAGAGCATTTTCAACTCAATTTAGCTAAAATGTAATTTGACATTACATTATCATTTAGTTAGTCAATTTCATCAAAAAAAAAAAAATTGTGACAATATGAACTAAATTATAAAAAAATATATATATCAATATACAAGAAATGTTTTAATTGAAATTTTTATAAACTTAGGGATGACCCAAACATTAGGGACAATTGAAATATATAAGAAAAATACTTGCCTTGAAATTGGTGAGTAGATATTTTCAATGAACTCTCGTTATGTTTCCATAGCTATGAAACAAAAATGTAGAAAAGTAAAGATTTATTTATTTTTTGAAAAACAATACTTACCTACTTATCATCGGAAAGTTTTTTATTAACTACCATTAAAAAAATGATAACCATTTAATTTGAAAAAAAAAATTCTCATTTTATGCATTTCTATGTCTTAGTTGTAAAAAATATAATGGTGGTTAGTAGATGATACTTGCCTATAGTAAAATATATAATTTGATAAATTGAATGTGATAATGAGACTGAGTGAATGAAAATGGTGGGAACTTTATCAGAAAAATCGTCGGAGCTCGAGCATACCGTAGCGACAACTTTTTTCCCGCAGAAGACATTAGAAGCCCAAGAGATTCAGACGGGCATGGGACGCACACAGCGTCGACGGTGGCGGGTGGTTTGGTGAACCAGGCAAGTTTGTACGGTCTTGCGCTCGGCACTGCGAGAGGAGGGGTTCCCTCTGCACGCATTGCTGTGTACAAGATATGTTGGTCCGATGGGTGCTACGACGCCGACATTCTCGCCGCTTTCGACGACGCCATTGCCGACGGTGTCGATATCATATCTCTTTCAGTTGGTGGAAGTGAACCCAAATATTACTTCAACGATTCTATTGCTATTGGAGCTTTTCACTCCATGAAACATGGAATATTGACCTCCAATTCCGCCGGAAATGATGGTCCCGACTACTTCACCATCAGAAACTTCTCTCCATGGTCTCTTTCTGTGGCTGCTAGCACCATTGATAGAAAGTTGGTCTCAAATGTGCAGCTTGGCAACAAGAATATCTATCAGGTGACATTTATTATTTGTTTCTTTATGTTTCCAATATTCTTTCAACATTAATTTCAGACCATACCGTAATAACATCCTCATCCAGCATGCAACATCTCAACTCTCGCTTTTAAATTTGAGTAGGTATAATATTCTTTTGAATTCTTATCCAAAAAAAAAAAAAATCATATATATTAATCGAGATGTTATTCTTATTTTTCTATTTCAAACCCATGTAGCATTATTATATTCGCATTCTCGATAATAATTTTTCTATTTGGGTGAAAAATAACAAGTTTTTTTTTTTTTTAAAAAAAATTTAATCTAGCTTGACAAGTTTGATTTCATGGTTAATATTTTTTGAGTTCCAGAGTTTTATTAATTTTGTAAGAAAAATATTTTGGTTGCATATCACCGTTAAAAATTTGATAATTAAGAGAGAGGAGTACAAAAAACGAACAAATTTTTCTTTTCTTCAAAAACATTAAATAACTGTCAAATTTTAAATAGATACCAGCATACCAGCTAAGTATTTTTTTTTGGGTAAAGAGCAATACTTTGTTGCATAGTGTGTAGGCAACCTATTAAAAATATGACAATTATTTATTTTTTTTAGAAAAAAAGAAAAAATTTCTCAATTTTTGCATTCCTCTTTTCTATTTGTCAAAAACATAATAGTGGTTGTATAGCAAGATAACCTCACATTAGTATTGAAAGATATTTACACATTAGTGTACATTTTTATTTTGTAAATTAGAAATAGTATCATCATAATACAGTAGAAAAATGGTTACATATATATATTTGAATATTGGGTGCAGGGATATACAATTAACACATTTGATCTTCTGGGAAAACAATATCCTCTCATTTATGGTGGAGATGCACCCAATATCACCGGAGGCTTCACTAGCTCCACTTCCAGGTAATCAAAAGGGACCAAATTTATCATCCAAAATTGAAACGAACTTTAGGGCTTTTTTTTTTTTTTTTTTAAATTTTACTAACATCTTCAGACCTCATATTGAAACAGATTTTGCGTCGAGAACTCGGTGGATCGCAACTTGGTGAGGGGAAAAATCCTTCTTTGCGACACCCAATTGCCTCCTTCAACATTCGCTTCCTTCAGTGGCGCAGTCGGCGTCGTGATGCAAGATGCCAGCGTGAAGGACAACGCCAGGTCCTATCCCTTGCCTTCTTCCTACCTCGGCACGGTGGCCGGCGACAACGTCAAAATCTACATGGCTTCAAATCAGTAGGTTTCAGCATTTTCATAAAATTGAGATCTCGACATTTTTTTTATTTTTTTCGGACTAATTAGCTCGATATTTCGATCTGATGGAATGGGACAGAATTCCAACTGCAACCATTTTCAAGAGTAACGCAGTGAACGATACATCGGCTCCTTTGATAGTTTCCTTCTCCTCCAGAGGACCCAATCCTGAAACCTTCGACATTCTCAAGGTTTTCGCCGTTACGATTTTGCAATTGAATGGTGTTTGTTTTTTCTATATTGTTTCTGGGTTGTCAAGAGTATTGTTTTTTCATGCGTATGCAGCCCGATTTGACGGCTCCGGGAGTTGAAATTCTGGCCGCATGGTCTCCGATTGCCACAGTGTCAAGTGGAATTAGGGATTCAAGGACGACACTTTATAATATAATCTCAGGAACATCGATGTCTTGCCCACATGCCACTGCAGTTGCTGTCTACGTCAAAACATTCCATCCCACGTGGTCTCCTGCTGCCATCAAGTCAGCTCTCATGACAACCGGTAATGACAACCACACGTACATTTTGAAATTTGACCATGATTAGGAGAGGGAGATGCAAAAGATGGAAAAAAAAATCTTTTCTTAAAAAAGATAAATTAAATAGCTATCTAAATTTTAAAAATAATATGCTAGAAGATCTCTATATATCGCTATCTAGCCAAATATTCTTTTTTAACAAACCCATACATTTTTGCAATTTATTTTAAGGGCCAAATATATAATTCAATCTTTAATGTTGGAGTTTTTTCTAAGAACAATATTTGACTACACATTGATGTGTAAACATCTTTCTCCAAACTGCCATTAAAACTTTGACAACCATTTACTTGAAAAAAATACTTTCATTTTCTCCATTTTCTCTCTTCTCTACTTGTTGGAAATATATAATAATGGTACGTAGAAAGATACCTATATACAATACACACTAGTGTATAGCTAAATATTTCTTTTTTCACTTTGAGTCTTTATCACCACAAAATGTTAAAAAGAAAAACAATATATGAATTTAAAAATGATAATTTTTGGAGTTCGTCATGTCCATTTTCTTTAATGACAAGCAATTTCGAGTTCAGTTTAATTATGAACAATACTTAGATGTATACACGTGTGTAGGGATTTTTTTTTTTTTTTTTTGATGAAAAGGTGTGTAGGGATCTTCCTACATACTATCATTAGTAATTTGGCTACTATGAAAGAAGAATGCAAAAGAAGAAGAAAAAAATTACTTTCAAATTTTGGTATATAACTGAGTATTGTTCTTTAATTTACTAGTACTGCATGCAAAGTCCATCATTAGTTCATTTAACCAAATTTGCTACTTTTCAACTGACTTTGTGTGGTGTACTAAAAAAACTCATTCTATGTTAAAGTCTTAATATTATGATTAAACTTACCATGACCTATCGGTTTAAACTTTTGAGTTCATTGATGATTTAACATGATATTAGAGAAAGAGATCATGTGTTCGAACATCTGTATTATTATTTTCTCCCCTAATTAATATATTCATAATCACTTGCTTTTGGATTTATTGGTGATTTAACACTTTGTGGCGGTTGATTTTGTGCAGCTATTCCCTTGAATGCAAGACTGAATCCACAAGCAGAGTTTGCATATGGAGCAGGCCATGTGAACCCACTGAAGGCAGTAAATCCAGGATTAGTGTACGATGCAACCGAAAGCGACTACGTCAAATTCTTGTGTGGCCAAGGTTACACCACCGCCATGGTCCAACGCCTCACTGGCGACAACAGCGCCTGTACTCCCGCCAACACCGGCCGAGTATGGGATCTGAACTACCCTTCCTTTGCACTTTCTTCCACCCCTTCAGAATCCATCAACCAATTCTTCAGAAGAACTCTCACCAACGTTGGTCCCCAAGTGTCCACATATAGCGCTAAGGTTTTTGGCGCCCCACAAGGCCTCACAATCACAGTCAGCCCTTCCATTCTATCATTCAATGCCGTTGGACAGAAGAAATCCTTCACATTAACAATTCGTGGAACTGTGAGCCAGTCCATTGTCTCTGCTTCTTTGGTATGGAGCGATGGTTCGCACAGTGTGAGAAGCCCTGTCACAGTATATATTGTCAATATATCTTAGTTTTTGTGGTGGTTTAATTTGTGTGTGTTTTATTATTGTTCAAAAGCTGGAATAAAGAAGATGAAAGTGTGTGGGATAAGTATTATTCCTTTACTTAATTCCCTCACTTTTTCATTTTGGTTCTTTTTATTGTTTTTTGATCGATCTTGCCATTCTTTACATGTTGGAGTAAAGAGAATAATGGTATATGTTAATATCATGGAGTGCGTAACTTCGCATACCATGCAAAATGTTGCATTGTTTTTCTGTTTTTGTAACTTTATTTACAACTGTTATTGTTGTATACGTGCCATTCTATAGGTGACTTGTACACTATTAATATTAATGATAAGTGAAAATTATTCTTTTCGATTTTGTTTTAAGTTTCGAAAGGTTACGATGATGAGTTAGGTTTAGTTTCCATTTAGTTTCTACCTTTGCCTTTCAAAATATTACATTTGTAACCTTTAACTGTGTAAGGTTTAATTTTTATTTGGTTTTTGTGTTCCAAAATGTCATACATTCTTATCATTGAGTTTTTATTAATGCTCATTTTTTGTTCGTAATATATAAAAATGATAACTCTTACAAAATGTTGACTAAGATGCTAATTGCTTCATTTAATATTAATTTATGTTATTTATAAACTTAATTGGTAAAAATATTTATTTTTATAATATTTAAATACATAATGGAACTCAAAAAAAAAAAAAAAAAAGATGATGAGACAAAACAAATAAATTATCTCTCTCTTCGACCCCATTTTTATTATATATGAAGAGGCGATCTAGCAAAAATATTCTATTTTTATAATATTTCAATAAGTAATAAGCTAAATGATGTCTTAAATAGGGGCGAGGCAACCAACAATGGGTGATCGACAGTGAGAGTTGGGGATGGAAATGGGGAAGCGGTGAGGACGGCGGTTGCGTAGAGGAGAGAGAATGGTGGGAAGAGATCAAAGAGATTTTTTTTTTGTTACATCACCTATTGAAATAATATAAAAATTAATATTTTTACCAGCTAAGCATATGAATAATATAAATTAGTATATTCTGTTCAAATATATATATATATATATATATAAATTAGTATATATTAAATGGACTCATCAGCATCTTATTCAATATTCTATTAAAATTATGTTATGTTAGAAACAAAAGTAAGTATTAATAAAACTTAAGTATAAATGTGCAACATTTTGAAATCTAGAGATCAAAATGAAAATCAAATTTAAAACTCGAGTAATGTAAAAGTGTAAATACTTTGAAATCTAAAGATTAATGGAAACTAAATTCAAAACTCATAACTAAAAGTATATTATTTTAAAACTTAGAGACCCAAGAAAAATTAAATTTAAAATTTAGAGGTCAAAAGCCTTCTTTCTCTTTTGCTCTCAAATTGTATTTGAAATTATATCGTAAGATGGGTGATCTCCTATGAATAATACTGAAATTATTTTCTATAGAAAATATATATAGGCTTAGACTGAGATTTTTGTTGCGGTTAAAATAATTGTTGTCAAGCGTGTTTTAGTAAAAAAAGTCACTTATTGTGTTTGGTAAATTAATATTTGATAAAATAGCAATGTTTGGTAAATTTCAATTTTAAATCTAAAAAAAAAGTCAATTATTGTGTTTGGTAAACTAATGTTAAATTATTGTGCTTTAACTAGAATGATTAAATCTATGAATTTTAAAAGATAATTATTTAAAATTTTATGTATGCTGGATAAAATTAAAAATTGAAAATTTGTTAGCAAAAGGGCCGATTCTATAGAAATCCACTTTCAAAAAGGTTGGAATAGATTTTGCAAATGAACATATTTAAGGTATGTTTGGGATAACTTTGAAAAAAAAATGCTTTTTAAATAAAATCAATAATTTAAAGGATATTTAGTATAGTTTTTTAAATAAATTTAGAAAATCAAAAAGTTTTTATGAAAAAATCGTAATAAATAAAATAATTTTAAAAATTGGATTAATTTAAAAGTTATTTTTGAATAATTTATCTCCCGTTTCTTCAAAAATAGCTCTCAAATTACTTCAATTTGTGGAAAGTGCATTTTATTTGTTAAGATTTTTTTAAAAAACACTTTTTATTATCTAAAATTAGTCCAGAAACTATACTAAACACGTTTTAAAATGTTAAATTTGTCAAAAGCGCTCATAGAAAAAATAATTTTATTTAAAAAGTATTTTTTTTCTAAAGTTTTGCCGAATACACCTTAGAGAAATGATTTTAAATAGATCCATTCATAATCAATTTTATAAAATACAGAGAAGATTGTTAAAATTCTCATAATCATTTAGGCTGTGTTTGATATGACTTTTAAATAGAAAAAAAAAACTATTTTTTTTCAAAATTAATAGTGTTTGGTCAAAATTTCGAAAAGTACTTTTAGTGTAAAAACATATAAAATACTTTTTTAAAATTAAGTATGTAATTAATTTTCTTTCAAAATCGCTTATGTAAAAATATTTTACTTAAAAATATTTTTTTTAAAAGTTATAACCAAACATTCACTTATAATACTTTTAAAATTAATACCAAACAAAGTCATAGTCTACCTACAAAGTCCAACTAAAAGGAAAAATGGCATTTTCCAGCCCATAATTAATTAGAAGTTTACAAAATTATATTTTTCACTAATTAATGATTAGAGAAATTATCAATCAAAAGATTAGAAAATATATCGATTTAAAACTTATGGGTGACAAGACAAGTTGTATTTATTTATTTTTCAAAACATATCAAAATTTGACCTATATAATTGATTATATAAGAAACATTCTTAAGAAAAGCAAAAGAGGTTCACAAGTAATTGCGAATTTAGCTAAAAAACATTTATAACCAAACTACTTAACAAAAACAACGCACCATCATCCTAAATTCACTTTTAGTGTCTTTCAATCACATAGAAAAATATCCATCAACATGTTACATATATCTAGAAATTTTGGTCATGAGAAAAATTAAAATATCTGTGTTTATAAAAAAAAATGTCTTTGATAAAATGTCCATAAATGTTCACACTAATTATACTATCTAAGTTGGGTGACCATTTGGAAAGTCCTCGTGTTGCACCCAAGAAAAAATTTATCAAAAAATATATATATATATACTAATAAAACAATGTTTTATAATTTTGGTAGGAAGTCCTAAAATTTATTTATTAATTAAAATATATACTTTTTGTAAGTTGCATAATTTTTTTTGAAAAAAATATAAAAAAAAATATGTACATTTTTTAATTCAACAATTGCAAAGTTGAGGATCGAACTATCAACTTTTGCGATGGTAATAGATGTCTTATCTATTAAGTTGTGCTTGGATTGAAGGAAAAAAACCACATTGGCTAGGAAAAGGAGGGTCATTGGTATATAAGTGAAGGAAACATGTCCAAGCAAAGTCATGAGGACTTATGTCCAAAGTGGATAATATCATACTATTGTAGAGATGTGAAGGACCCTTCCGTTGTCCCCAATAGAGCATTTACCCCTTGCTGCATTCAACCTCTATTATTACAAGTCCATAAATAAGAACTTGAATAAATACAACAGATCATCTTTAAACGGTAACGTTATTATAATTAAATCCTTAAACCACCTTAAACTATGGGGCTATTGCAATCATAAGCATCAAATAAGTTTCAACTTATAATTTAAAAAAAAAAGTTTAAAGATAAAGTTTAATTACAATGTAGTATAAAAAAAAAAAAAGTTTAATTACAATGCTTTTGTAACTTTAGAGGAGGGTTAATTACTTTTTTTGTTTTGTTTTTAAAAAAAGGGTTTTTTTCAGTTCACAATGGTGTATCGAAGGATTGAACCATCTCGACCTTTGTAATGACAATAGATGTCTTATTTATTGAGCTAAGCTCAAATTGATTAAAAAAAACATGTTAGTTACTCAAATTGAAAGTTTAAAGACTTAATTATACAAAATACTCATATATTTTGTACCTTGTTTCAAAAATACTTTTATTATTTCAAAAATTTTAATACTATCATTCACCTTTGCTGAATGTTTAAAAAAAATGTCCTTCAAGAAAAATTTAGTTGAGTTTGACAAAAAATTGATGTGTCTGTTAAACATATGAATTACATAGAAATATAACAGCTTACGTGGTAGCTTAAGCGAAAAAATGCAACGTTATACAAAATACATCTATAGCTAGACTATTTTATGTAGTTCAATATGTTAGCAGCCATGTCAGCTTTCTATCAAACGACAAACAACATTTTTCTTGAAAGGTATTTTTCGAAACATTTAACAAATGTGAGGAGTAATATTGAAACTTTTTGAAAAAATACGAGTATTTTTTAAATAAATTATAAAGTATAGGTGTAATTTGTATAATTAAGCAAAGTTTAAAATGGTAAGAACACCTACAATATATTTACAAGTAAAATTTTCAATTTTTGTTAATTATTTTCAAATGTTAATGAAAATAAATAAATAAATAAATTTGAGAATTCGATATTTTCCAACCAGGCATCAATACTTAAGTAGCGATGTGGGAGAAAACGATGGATGATGGGCAACGCCCGTTTCACATATGGCCAACAAACACACATATATACATTATTATTATATTGTTTCCTGATATTTCAAGGTCTTATTTTGGCAACTCCCATGTGTGTTTCTTTTTGCTCTTTGACTTGCCCAAATTAAAGGGATAACATTGTTGGTTTGCCGGCTCAAATTGATTCAATTGGATGAGTTTATTTGAGAAACCCAAAGTAATTAAGAGGTAAAAAAAAAAAAAAACTCAGTTTTCTCTTTGTATATATATAAAAGCAAAAGCAGCAGTACACAACCTGTAATATTATTATCAGATTTTAGGGCTCTCGATCTCTAAAGCTTAGCTGCATTGAAAAACAATGGAATATCGCCATGGATTCTCTTTCACTTGCAGGCTTTTGCTAATGGCTTTTGCCTTCACTTTGCTTTTCACCTCCCAAGCAGCTGATGATCGAAAGGCATACATCATTATATATCCTATTTTTCTCGTCTTTTTTTTTTTTTTTGAAACCGAAAAAAAATATGAAATTTTGGGTTTAACGCGAAACCCTAATTAACATAAAGTATATATATGAAGTATTTTCTGTAAGATTATAATTATTAGGAGAGATTAATGATGTTTTGTTTGTATGTTTGAAAGTGGATGCAGGTATATATTGTGTACATGGGCAAACAATCTGAAGGAGGTTTTTCAGCGGTGTCCCAACGACATGCCAACATGCTTCAACAAGTTCTTACCAACGGGTTCTGGCTTATTTTCAAATTTCAACTATACATATTTCTTACGCACAAGATGTTCAATTAAAAACAAACAAAAACAAAAAAAAAACTTTCATTTTTCTTTTACTAGGAACCATTTTTTACATTTCAAGTTTAGTAATTTTTTTTAATCATCGTGTGGAAGATATTATATAGTTATTAATTATATTTCCAAAACATATATTTTTGTTGTTTAGAAGATTCATGTTCCTACTGATATTGTTTCGCATTATTACAAAAGACTTAGTGCATGTTTGGTATACTTTTTTTTTTTAAAAAAAAATACTTTACTATTCTAAAAAGCATTTTTTATTAGTTAAAAGTACCATTTAAAATTTTAACCAAACGTTGTTAATTTTAAAATAAAAAATGTTTTTTTTTCCTATCAATAAATAATTTAAAAGTCATACCAAATATACTCAAGTATATAGTGTACATGTAGTGGTTTAAAATTTTTGCCCTTCAATATTTCGAAATATTTTAATTAAATTCTTACACAATCATATCGTTGATATTGGATAATGAAAAAGTTTTCATGTCATATTTGAAATGTTATAGTATGATATATGCTCACAATATTTTTTTCTTCTTCTTTCAATTGGATGAAATATGAAGTGTACTCTGATAATAAATTCTGAGTGGGGATGTGTTTTAGACTTGATTTGAGATTACTATAGTTTTTAATTAAAATAACGGTTGGTAGCTGTTCTTTTAGAAAAAATCAATTTTCATATGAAGTAAATTAGTGTTTGGTAAATTTTAATTTTAAATGTAAAAAAGTAGGTTACAGTGCTTGCTAAATTAATATTAAATTGTTATGATTTACTATAATGATCACAGTAAGACATATTTTTTTTAATTATTTTTTATTTATTTTAAATATCTAAATTTATCATAAGATAGTTATTTAAAAATTAATATACTTTAAGTTACAAATTATTTTATTTACTCTAAATTATTTGATAACAGATTTTAAAAATAATTGTTATAAAATATTGAATCCATCAAAATCTCATTCCAAATATAAATACAAATTATGACATAAGAAAAAAATATCTAATAGTCGTGAAAAAATGAAAATGGAAGCGATGTAGATTCTTGGGAAAGCTAATTTCAAAAGCAGCTATCTACGTGATTCTACAAGTACGAGAAAACTCAAAAATAATTTATATAAATTACAAAATAATCAATTTTACCGAATACTAAAAATGGTTAAAATTTTTCCAAAATTGCTTTTGACCCAGCAAAAGCAATCAGAAATGGACCCTAATTTAGATAAGGTTAGTAGGTTTTTTTTAATAGAACAGTAGTGAAGATACTTCTATTTAATATTCAAAAAGTGCTTGTTCATGCTAAAATAATATTGGTTAAATTATAAGTTTAGTGAATGAATTTTGAGAGTTGTATTTAATAGATTTCTAAAATGTGTCTAATAGATCTCTACATTTTTCAATCTTGGGTCTAATAAGTTACGACTGAAGTTTAAAAGTGTCCAATAAACCTCTAAACTTTTCATTTAAAGTTTAATAGATCTCTAATGATCTATTTGACATTTTAAAAAATTCATGAACCAATTTTGTTTGTGTCTAATAGATTCATAAATTCTAAAAAATATCAAATAAGTTAGGGATCTATTACAAACTTAAAGTTCATAATCTTATTGAATTTTTTTTAGGTTCGGCATAAAATTAATAATTATTATACACTTTTTTAAGTTTAAACACTAATAGACATTCCCCTCAAAAAAAAAAAAAAACACTAATAGACATAGCACAATCACTTATAACCATGAAACTTTATGGACTAAACTTGTAGTACCAAATAATCTTTTTAAATATCACACGATCACTTACATGTTATTGAGTAAGAACTTAACTAAAACACTTTTGAAGCGTAGAGTAGAGAATAAATTTGCAAGATTTAAAACTGGAAAAAAAAAAAAATACCCTCATGTATAATCATGTGTAGTATTCAAACATTCATAGATACTTAGATTTTAGAATATATTGATCATGAATATATGGGCATCCAAATGCAGTCTAAAAAATGATGGATTTTTCTCAGTGACGATGCATCAAAATCTCTGGTGTATAGCTACCACCGGAGCTTCAACGGATTTGCGGCGAGGCTCAACGAGGAGGAGGCTCGGAAACTCGCCGGTGGGCTATTATTCTACAAGAAAATTATTTCTCTCTTTTTATAATGAAAAAGAAACAGGTTTTTTTTTTATAATAAAAAAATAATTTTATTTGTTGCTTATGAATTTTGAATTTTCAGAAATGGAGGAAGTAGTGTCTGTGTTTCAGAGTGAAAAGAAAGAGCTTCATACGACAAGGTCATGGGATTTCATGGGTTTATTCAACCAAGCTCAAAGAACGACCTTGGAGAGCGATCTGATAATCGGAATGTTGGATACTGGAATTTGGCCGGAATCTGAAAGCTTTACCGATGAAGGGTTTGCCCCGCCGCCGCCGAAATGGAAAGGCCAATGCCAGTCGTCTTCCAATTTCACCTGCAACAAGTAATTAATTAATTTTACACTTTCAACTAAATTAAAACCCTTTGTCGTTTCATATATTAGCTAGCTTTTAATTAATTATTTACAATTTTAGTTGTTCTAATAATTTGATTGTAGTCTTTATCGTTTGCTTCTCAGAACATTTTTGATACTTCCAGAATTTAACAAATCTTCCCTGTTTTCTTTTAGAGACATGGCATTTCAAAAAAAAAAAAAAAAAAAAAAATTATTTTAGTCATGTAATATTAATAATAGGTTCACCC
>JAOANK020000009.1:361648-375083 GCA_026257165.2 Telfairia occidentalis
CTACTATCCCTCAAGTCGGGTAGGAGTGAATTCCATCTTGCAGGACTATGTCCCCAACTATCTACCCGGTCTTACCCTTGAAATGGGAGGCATATTGAGCAGGTGCTGTTGAGCCTCTCTCACCCATGCAGAGCAAAGGATAATCCCGAATAAACATAAGTTCATAGTTTGCTCAGGATTAAGATCAAGTTACCTAAGTCATTAGATTGCAATTAGTCAGTGTTTTCAGTGAACGACGTTATAAAGAAACAGTGACTATTTCGTGGTCCAGTATTATGCAAACTCATTGCATAGAACGCCCCCACTCGCATGTCTCCACATGAACGAATTAGGATCACATCGTTTGTATCATATACAAAGTGGGCCGCTTTTCATAGTGTCCCCAAGAGAAGCTACCCAGCCTAATTCGTATACTATGGATCGTTTTGGCTATTTACTTAAACCTGATCCACTTTTATGTCACCACATAAAGTCTAAGTATTCATGTTATAGCCATGAGTTCTTAGTTTATTGGATTTGTAGAGTTATAAATAATTCAATAGCAACTTTACTGAATAACTTCAATAACTACTTTATTGATGATAGAATATGTTTACATGTCATTGAGTTTTAGGACATAAAAACCCAACAGATTTCTCCTGGAGCTCTGTCATTGACCAAATGGAGGTCGGAGTGGCTAAGAACGAGGCCATTTAGTTTGACTTGGTGGACCATATTTTTTAGGAGGAGGATTAGTTTGAGCGTCACTTAGCTACTCCTATGACCCAAGCTCGTCTTACTCTGGAGTTCAAATGAGTCGACAACCTCGATTTCGACCTATTTCTAAGGCTTCGTTCTGTGGAGATTAAGCGGGAGTTAGCACAAAGTAGCCAAGCTCTAGTGGCTTCGACCTGTATCCATCATTCCAACTTGGAAGAATGTCCTCGGTCCAATCCTGCAGTGCCTATGGAGGCTGTGGTGGAGGTGGTGAGAGAACCTCTCTTCACGGCTAGATCTTGTCTTGCAGGGTGCAAGTGTCATTCGCCCTCCCCTTGTGGAAAATTGGCTCGGATGGTGAAAGTGTTTTGTAGAGGAGCTGACTCAAGGTGATGAGCTGCTACCCTTCTCCCGCCTTCAGCCAAGCCGGAGATAGGTTTTTGAAGTTCTAGACTTAGCATTCTCATTGTAATAAAGCCGACCTTTGGGCTATTGAGATCAGATTCTATCAATGAAATTGTAATAAAGTCGACCTTAGAGCTATTGAGATAAGATTTTATTAATAACATTGGTTATTTTCTTTTCATTGATAGAATGCAATTGGTGATTTATTTTTTCTTTTTCTTTTACGTCTTGTAGCAATTGACTAATGTTGTAGGAGGGGCTCACATTTAAGAGAACTTCTGTCAAGAATGACCGATGTGTGACGTAAATTTTATTGTCTTTACTTTAACTTATCACTACGCTGAGGTGCAATCGTTTATTGATAATAGATTCGGAGGTGCTCGCGTTCTAGGGATGAGGTAGGACCTTTCCATTTAGGTTGGCCAATGTGTATGTCCCTCTTCGTCGAAGTTCCTTCACCTCGTATGGTCCTTCCTAGTTTGATCCTAAGGTGCCCTTGTGCTGGAGGACTTTCTTCAGGATGAGGTCACCAACTTTGGACTGGTGAGAGCGCATTCGAGAGTTGTAGAAGCGAGTCATTCGACAGCGATACTCGGATGCTAGAGTATGAAGTTTTAGTAAGCTTCTTTTAGTAAGTCGAGGTGTAGTTTTAAGATTTCATCGTTACGAGACTCTGAGAACTCCAAGGTGCAGGGAGAATGAAGGTAGATCTCGACTGGCATTACAACCTCGACCCCGAACGCTCGGGAGAATGAGGTTTTTCCTATAGCTGTTCGGGGGTGGTATGGTAGGACCAAAGCACCGAGGGTAGCTCCTCGGCCAATGCGCCCTTAAGTTCTCCCTGCTGAGTCTTGAGTCTGCATTTAATAATCTTATTCACTGCTTCCACCTATCCATTTTCTTGAGGATGAGCAGGGGATGAGGTGAAATGCCTAATATTGAGCTTCTCCCAAAAGTCTTTAAAATTGGCATTGCCGAACTGGCACCCGTTGTTCTAGATGATGTCATAGGGCACCCCAAATAGACATACTATGTTCTTCCGTATGAAGGTGGTGACCTTCTTCTCAATTGTTGTAGCTAAGGTCTCGACCTCAACCCATTTAGTAAAGTAGTTGACAGCAACCACTGTGTATTTGGTTTGGCCTTGCCGATGGGGAAGGACCCGATAAGGTCCATCCCTCATTTGGGGAATGGCCACAGACTCTCAATTGGGGTGAGAGTGGTAGGGGTTGCCTTGGTACCGAGGTGACCTTTTGGCAGCAATCGCACCAATAAGCAAAGGCTCAGGCATCAGTGCTCATTGTCATCCAGTAGCACCCTTGTCAAACTAGCGTCGCAGCCAATAAGTGACCTCCAAAATAATTCCACAGATGCCCTCGTGTACTTCCTTCATTCGTAGTCGGCCTCATATAGGTTGAGGCACCTTAGGAGTGGCAGCAAGAATCCTCTCTTGTACAAGATACCATCAGCGACGAGGTATCTTTAGGCCTTGTGTGCCATTTTTTTAGCTTCGAGGTGATCTGTGGGTATTTCACCTCTAAGGTAGCTGCTTATGGGCTCCATCCTCCATGGAGGGGGCACTTGGGTGCATAGGGCTTTGACTTCACTTGTGGTGGGTTGAGGTAGGATCTCTACTACTACTGTCAGAGCTAGTTCTATTTCGAATGCTGAGGCTAGTTTTGCTAGGGCATCTGTATTAGAATTTTACGAGCGAGGTATCTTCTCAATAGTGAATTGGAACCCAACCAAGAGCTCACGGACCTTTTTTAGGTACGTTGCCATTCTCTCGTCCTTGGCCTGATATTCCTGGGTGACTTGGTTCACTATGAGTCGTGAATCGCTTAGGATGCGCAGCTTACGGACTCCCAAGGCCATGGCCATCTTGGGGCCAACAATAAGCGCCTCGTATTTTGGCTTGTTATTCGACTCCTGAAACCCGAACCATAGGGCATACTTGAACTCGGTCCCATTGGGTGAGGTCAGCAATATAACAGCTCTAGAACCTTTTTTGTTGGACGAATCGTTGACATATAAGGTCCAAGGTTCTTCGAGTGTCTCTAAAGTTTGGGATAGGGTGAGCTCGACTATGAAGTTTGCTACGGTCTGTGCTTTGACTGAGGTCCGAGGCTCGTAGAGTATGTCATATTCGTTGAGCTCAACGACCCACTTCATCAGCCTCCCTGACACCTCAGGCTTGTGCAACACTTGTTTTAAGGGTAAGTCGGTGAGCATAGTTACCTGATGCACCTAGAAGTAGGGGCGAAGTCTCCATGCGGAGGTGTCTAGGGCCAAAACTACCTTCTTAAGGTTTGGATACCTAGTTTTTGCACCAACGAGGGTTTTGCTTGTGTAATAGACGAGCCTTTGCACCCCGTCCACTTTCTTGGCTAGGGCAGAACTAACCGTGGTATTAGAGACAACAAAGTAGAGTTGAAGTTGGTCCCCTTGGATTGGCTTCATGAGGAGCTCAAGTACTCCTTTATTTGTGCAAGGACTTGGTCACATTCCTCGGTCCACTTGAAAGGTCCATTCTTTCTCAAAACCTTGAAGAAGGGGAGACATTTGTCGGTGGCTTGAGATACGAACCTATTGAGGGTGGCGATCCGCCCGTTGAGGCCTTACAGTTGTTTGAGGTTTTTAGGGGCTTCCATATCTAACACTGCTTTGATCTTTTCTTGGTTTGCTTCGATCCCACGCTGGTACAGACCTCATCCGACAGTGATTTGCTGGTAGTTCCGTTCGACCCCCGAGGTGCGTGCTGCAGCGTGACGACCACTCGTCTCGCATTGCTAGACCTGCTTCGTTTGGACTTGGTTGGTCAAGGCCTGCATCTGAGTTTGCATGGCCTGTATGACCTGGGCCTGGTCATGCACCATGGCTTGGAGGGCCTCGACCTGTGCCATGGCTGACTGACGTTCATTGCCTCTTAAGCCTCTCATAGTTTGCTGAGATGGGTTCGCCACGATAGTCGTCTTTCTTTCATTGCTGGATTGTGACCGGTGTCTATCGGTTTCGAAACCTTCAAAATCTGATGTAGCCATCTCAGAAATGAATTGGTTTGACTCTTGAGTTCTCCATAGACGGCGCCAAATGTTGATGCACAGAAATACTTGAGAGTGATGTGAATTAAGCAGTGGATGACCTTGGACGTGCAAGAGAGGGACGAGGTGAGGTGTGGTGGTGATGACCACACTCCGACACTTAAGTTGGTAAGGCGGAAGTAGGGAATGAAGAATTACTCAAGATCTTCATGCTTACTGTTTGTTGTGGTTTTGCTAGGTATTTATGTTGGGGTTGATGCCCTAAATCTCGTGGTCTTGTAATTAATATATTGAAATTATTTATTTAATAAAATAAGAGTTATTTTATTAAAAAAACTTAAACATGTATGTGGAGACATACAAGTGGATCATGTTTAAGGAATAACTAAATGGTCTGTAGTATATGGATAAGGTTGGGTGCCTTATCTTGGCGACACTATGGATACGACCCGCTTTGTGATTGTTACAATTATTGTAAAGTGTCATAAACATTACGATCCTAAATGTTCATGTGGAGACATGTGAGTGTGGGTATCCTATATATGTGAGACATGTATAAGACCGGACCGTGAAGTGATTCGTTTCTCAGTATAACACCATTGCTGAAAGAGACTTACACTTCACTAGGATGATCATAGGTTAAGTTACTCGACCTTAATCCTGAGTCAGTTGTGATCTTCTGTCTGTGGAGGCAATCCTTTGATTAGTATGGGTGAGAGTGGATGGATACGCCAACTCAATAAGCCTACCTTTTTGGGAATTTGTTTGAACAGGGAGCTGGGAACTCAACTATACATGATTGGAATTCACTCATTTAGAATTTCTCCCTTAAGAGTTGATATCAGAGCTTGAACAGTGAGACACCTCACCCTTTCACTGGCCAAAGAGGGGTCTAACTCATAGTTGGACTATGACTATATTGTTTATTAGAGGTATTAGTGGTAATTAAAGAGTTAGAGGTAGCACAAGGGTAAAACGACAATTTAATCCACTATGATTACGAGTAATTGTGAAGGGTCGACTTACTGTTGATTAATTAAATCCATGGACACGAAAATATATCTACATTGCGAAGAGTGCAACTGTCGGTCTTTAGTGGAGTGACCGACAGTTAATGGATGTTGATTAAATTAATTAAAGAGTTTAATTAACTAATCTCGTATCATTGGAGCTTCAAACTGATAGGTCCATAAGGTCCACTTGCTAGCTCATTATGGATTATGTAAGAAATAATATTGTGGAAATAGTTTGAATTGTTCAAATTATTTAGAGGGAACATATATAGTATAATGTATATTGATACATTATAATATATAGTTAATTATATATATGATTTATAATTAAACTATATAATATGTGAGAATTTAAACTTTTGAATAAGATTCAATTCATGTTTATATGGATAGGATTCATATAAATACTATAGGTTAATAATTTAATATGAATATGATTCATATTGAAACCATAGGTTAAAAGATAGAGATATGCACTTAATGTGATTAATTTGCATATTATATAATTAATTAATTATAAGACAATTAATTAATTATTTTATTTTTAAATAAAAAAAATCATTTACGTGGGTGGTGGGGAGTTAATAGAACTCCCCTCCCACTCTCTCTCCCTTCTCTCATTTATATTTTATGTGTTGAGAACAGAGAACAATAGAGAAAGTTTTTCATTCTTAGAAATTTTAAGTTCATGTTGTTCGCATTCCCTCACCAATATAGAGATCCCACCATCTATCTTGTTTGATCTGTGAGTGTAGCAAGTTTACCGAGTGGTGGTGTTCGTGGTGCTAGAAAACGATCGTGATTGAAGAAGGTGCTCTTCAAAGGTAATACTTCTTTTTCACGTATGCTCTCTGTATTTATTTTTGGCTTTTAGGCATAATCTTCCCAAGTTCAAAATTGAATGCATTAGCGTTCAATCACTTCCGCTGGGGATTCAATCCCTACAATTTATACTTGAACGATGGTGGTCTTGAAGGAATCAAATTCCTTGCGGAAGCGTGTGAACCCCTTGTGGATTCAAGATTCAATTTGCAGGATAAACAAAACCTATAAACATGCTTTCTACAAAAGTTAAGAAGATAAGAAGAACTCACCCTTGTAGAAACTTCACTACAATTTTCGGAGCCACGAACACTTCACAGCACAAACCAGATACCAAAAAACATAGCAACAACACTAGCAAGAAGATCAACCCAGTGGGCACTATCACTCAGAAACCTTGCTATTCTTAGGGGAAGGAATAAAGATTGTGGGATCTCTATTGGTTTTTGTGTGAGGGAATGTTGAAACAATGTTTTAGAGAGAGATTTTCTTATTTCTTGTCTATGAGAAGTTAGTATCTCTAAAAATAATTTGTGTTCACAACACAAATTAAAAAGAGAGAAAGTGGGAGGGTAAGTTACATTAACTCCCCACCCACGTGAACTCAGTAACTTCCCAATAATGAGGAGTTATTTTAATTATATTATATTAAAATAATAAAATTAATCAATATGCAGTTAATTACTTATCTAAGAATCAATTAACTATACATTATGCATATTAATCACATTAAATGCATATCTCTCTTTTCAATCTATAGTTTTAATATAAATCCTATTCATATTAATTTTTGACCTATAGTATTTATAAAAATCTCATTCATATAAATAAGATTTGAATCTTATTCAAATATTTAATTTCTTACATATTATATAGTTTTAATTATAAATTATATTTATAATTAACTATATACTATAATGTATCATTAAACATTGTACCCTATACTAATCACATTATATAATTAATACCTTTAATTTCCTCAAATAATTTGAACAATTTAAATTATTCCAAAATAATTATTCCTTGTAAGATTCTTAGCAAGCTAGCAAGAGGGTCTTATGGACCTACATATTAGAAGCTCCAATGATACGAGATTAATTAATTAAACTCTTTAATTAATTAACCAATATTTATTAACTGTCGGTCACTGCTCTAAAGACTGACATCTGTAATCTTTGCACTGTAAATATATTTCTGTGTCCATGAATTTAATCAATCATTAGTAAGTCAACCCTTCACAACTACAGTTGGGATCAAAATTACCATTTTACCCTTGTAGTTATATTTAACTCCTTAAGTACCACTGATCCTTCTAATGAACAATTAATTATAGTCAAACTATAACTAGACCCTCTCTAGAAAGTGAGAGACTGAGGTGCCTCATTGTTCAAGACCCGGTATTAGCCCTTAAGGGAACAATTCATCTATTTACCCTCGATACGAGAAGCAGTAAATTCCATCTTGTGTAGCTGTGTTTCCAGCTCCCTACTCGTACAAATCCCCAAAATGGTAGGCTTATTGAGGCTGTGAACTCGGCCACTCTCACCTATGCAAATCATAGGCAAGAGTTTACAACTCACTCAGGATTAAGGTAGGGTCACCTATGATCATCCTAGTGAAATATTAATCTCTTCAAGCAACGACGTTATAAAGAGAGACTAAACATTTCGCGGTCTGGTCTTATACAAACTCTTTGTATAGGAAACCCCTACTCACATGTCTCCACATGAACGACTAGGATTATAATCGTTTGCAACACTTTACAACTCTTATAACAATTACAAAGTGGGTCGCATCTAGGATAAGGTACCCAACCTTATCCATATAATATAGACCGTTTAGGTTATTCCTTAAACATTCACCTGTATGCCAGCCACATACATGTTTAAGTTATATAAAATAACCTTGGATCTTAGTTTATTGGATTAGGTTAATGCACACTAAATGTCAAATAAAATAACACCTTATTTTAATTAAGTAAATAATTTGTATATAAAGTTTATAAACTATGAATTTCCTGAGATTTAGGGCATCAACTCCAACAATCTCCCACTTGTCCTATAGCTAGGGGGTGTATAATACAAAGCATGAAATCAAAGTAAAGTACAATACAATAAACTAGGGCACTATCCCTAGTAAATATCTCTCACTTGCCCTAGACAAGATGATGCATGTCTCGTAGACCCAGACTCTCCAGGTGACCCTCAAACACTGTAGTCGTGAGATCCTTCATAATGGATCGACAATATTGTGCTCGGAGGCTATTATCACAATAAAGAGTGATGGGCTTAGACATATCTAGAACTACTTCCAAGTCTGTAAAGTATTTCTTGAGCCATACAGCTTCCTTGACAGCTTCACAAGCAGCCGCATACTCTACCTCCATTGTAGAGTCAGCAATGCAACCTTGCTTTGTGCTTCTCTAGACTACAACCCCTCCGTTAAGAGTGAACACTGATCCTAATATGGATTTCCTAGAATCCATATCAGTTTGAAAATCAAAGTCAGTGTATCCTATAAGGATTAAATCCTTAGCACCATACACAAGCATGTAGTCCCTCGTGCTCCAAAGATACATGAGGATGGTTTTAACTGCAGTCCAGTGATCGAATCTTGGATTGGACTGATATCTACTACCAATCCCTACTGCATAACAAATGTCAGGCTTTGTACAAATATGACATACATAAGGCTGCACACAACCAATGCATAAGGAATCCGTCTCATTTTCCCAACTTCTTCAGGAGTCTTAGGACATTGTTCCTTAGACAATACAACTCCATGCCTGAAAGGTTACAAACCTCCATTGGAATTGTGCATGGAATATCTGATAAGCATCTTGCCAATATACGATGTTTGAGACAAGGCCAACATTTTGTTATTACAAGCCCTAACGATTTGGATCCCTAGAACATACTGCGCGTCAGCCAAATCTTTCATTTGGAATTGAGCTGCCAACAATTTCTTTACATTTGTCAATACACCTGCATCATTCTCAATGCGTAGGATATCATCCACATATAACACTAAGAAAGCTACTGAACAGTTGATAATCTTCTTGTAAACAGAAGGTTCATCAACATTCTGGTCAAAGCCATAAGACTTGATCGCAGTATTAAATCTTATGTTCCAAGATCGAGATGCTTGTTTAAATCCATAAATGGACTGATTAAGCTTGCAAACCATTTTCTCTTGACCTTGGTTAATGAATCCCTTTGGTTGCTGCATGTAAATGGTCTCCTCAAGATTACCATTCAAAAAGGCAGCCTTGACATCCATTTGCCATATTTCATAGTCATAATATGTGGCAATGGACAAGAGAATGTGGATAGATTTAAGCATGGCAACAGGTGAGGAAGTTTCCTCATAGTCCACTCCCTCAACCTAGGTATAACCCTTTGCCGCTAATCTAGCCTTAAAGGTTTGAACCTTTCTATCTACACACCTTTTCCTCTTGTACATCCATTTACAATCTATGGTTTCACCCCATCAGGTAGATCTACAAGATCCCAGATAGAATTGAAGTACATCGACTCCCTTTCGAGATCCATAACTCTAACCCATTCATCTCGGTCTACATCATCCATTGCCTTTTTATAAGTCAATGGATCCTCAATGTCGCCCTCTGATATGACAGTTAGGGTTTCACTTAAACCCATATAATGAGTAGGTTGGTTCGTAACCCTCCCACTACGTCAAGGCACCCTCACCTCTTGAGGTGGCTGTGCTTGACTAGATAAACCAACAACAACAACTTTTGTTGAAGTTTTAGTAGTTTCTTTGGAAAGCTCATTCAACATGATTTTACTGCTCGGTTTATGCTCCCTGATATGATTCTCTTCTAAAAATGTAGCATTTGTCGATACAAATACTTTATTTTCTTTAGGTTCATAGAAGTAACCACCTCTCGTTTCCTTGGGATAACCTACAAATAGGCATAGTTTTGGACGTGGTTTTGGTTTCTTTGGATTTTTCTCAAGTACATGTGCTGGACAACTCCAAATCTTAAAATGTCGTAAACTACCGTTCCAACCACTCCATAATTCTAAAGGTGTTTTAGAAACACTTTTGGACGAAACATAGTTCAAAATATAAACTGCAGTCATTACTGCATAACCCTAAAACGAATTAGGTAATTGAGCGTAACTCATCATAGACTGAACCATGTCCAACAAGGTTCTTTTCTTCTTTCTGATACACCATTTTGCTGAGGTGTACCAGGTGCTGAGAGTTGGGTTACGATTCCATGTTCCATCATATAATTCTGGAATCTTAAATCCATATACTCTCCAAGTTGATCCGATCGAAGTGTTTTAATACTTTTGCCTAATGAATTCTCAACCTCTGCCTTATACTCTTTGAACTTTTCAAGAGCTTTAGACTTGTGGTTCATTAGGTAAAGACTCGTACCTTGAATAATCATCAATGAAAGAGATAAAATATTCATACCTTCCTCTTGCCTTAACATTCATAGCACCACAAAGGTCTGAATGTACAAGTTCTAACGGTTCTTTGGCTCTATAACCTTTTCCAGTAAAAGGTCTTTTTGTCATTTTGCCTTCAAGGTATCACTCACATACAAGTAAAGAATTTTCTTCTAACTCACTTAGAAGTCCATTCTTAACCAATCTCTCAATCCTATTGAGATTAATGTGAAGTAATCTTAGATGCCAAAGATAGACATTCTCTTTAGAAGAAATCCTTTGACTTTTAGTTTGAGTTTTTGTAGTTCTGAACATTTCAGTATTAAGGATGACTTTTGACGCTAACGACCTTAGCACATACAAGTTACTTTCTAATTTTGCAGAACCAATGCTAACTCCATTTCGATAAATAAACACTTTATTCAATTCAAAGAAAATAGAGTATGATTGTTCCAACAAACATTTTATAGAAATCAAGTTCATGTTTAAACAAACAACATATACATTTTTTAGTAAAAATAAAAGATTTCTGTCACAGTAACTTCAAGCCTCCCACTGTTATTGCTGAGACCACTTGCCCAGTTCTTATCCGCATAGTCATCTCGCCAGTCTTAAGCTACTACCAGAAATCAATTCCCTGAAAAGAAGAACAAACATGATTAGTGGCCCTTGAATCAATTATCTAGGCAGAATCATCGTTCTCCACTAAACAAGTTTCCAAAACTAGTAAATCGTATTTATCTTCTTGGCCTCCTTTTTCTCCGTCGAATACTTGGGCCAATTCCATTTCCACTGCCCATCGTTGTTGTAATGCAAACAATTTCCTTTGGCAACCTTGACCTTCTTGCCTTTTTGTGCTGCAACAGGGTTAGCTTTATTCCTTTGACCTCTCTTCTTCTTCTTCCACTTTTTGGTGCCAGAGGAAGAAGTTACAGACTTGGTTTCAGAGGTCAAACCATTGTGGAACCTTTTAGAAGAAGTGACAATATTTGCCTCTCCTTTTTGCCCCATGACTTTCATCAGGGACTCAAAAGTCTGTAGCTCATTGAGTAGGGTGGTCATGTTGTAGTTTAGCTTGTTCATAACAACATTACTATGTACTTAAAGGAAACTCTCAGGTAGAGATTCCAGAATGAAACTAACCTGACTGGCCTCATCAATGATGGCCCCGTTCATTTCTGGCACGTTGAAGTGGACCATCATACTAAGAACACGTTCTCGTACAGAGGTCCCCTCGTTCATACGGGCATTGAAGATGAACTTCAGATTGCCGTGTTTGATCTGTGAGGACAATTGTCCAAACATTTCACGAATCCATGGATATAGTGTGTAGTGACCAGGGATTCGTGTTTCTTTGCAAAGACTTTAGTTAAGCTTGGAAGAATATATCCTCTAGCCTTTTCATTTTCCTTTGTCCACCTCTCATATGCATCCTGAACATTTTGAGATGTAGTAGGATCGGGGACTTTGGGACATTCCTCGAGCGAGGCAAACTTGAAGTCATCAGTTATGAGTATAGTATTTATCGTGTTCTTCTATGTTGTATCATTAATTATCCCTAGTGAAGTTATCAGCACTAAAAAGATTAATAATCACGCTTGTCATTTTGCTGAAACATACAAATTACTTGTATTAGTAACATGCAAAACCCTTTAAATCCAATCAAGTCTAGCAAAATTTTAATTTACCCCATGTGACATCTAATTTTGCAATGATGCTTCAATAAGTTAGGATAAAAGCCACTGTAGGGCGGTCAGTCACCCCTTCACTAAATATAGACACTCTCAACCAATTATTACACTAGAATAACTCTTATTTCTATAACAATTAGTCACCATTATTTTAGTCAAGAATTTATTGACTTGCTTAATAATTCTTTGTAAGTGTAACCCTTCACTTTAGACCCTAAAGTTCCACCCCAATGAGTCAACCATAGGAAAAAACTGATCGGGGCAAAAACTAAAGTGATCCTATCCATTACTGAAGTTTGAGTTGGGGGGACACAAGCAAACTATGCCACGAGGCCGAGCATGAATCCTAACTCCAAACTAATGAAGGAGACCACGGGATGTGTTGACACACGTCCCTCTCCCACTTACTATAAACACTCTCTCCATTCACCTTGGTATTGATCTATGCAAACACCTTCCGCAGGGGGACACAAGCAAGTGGTGCCATGAGGCCGAACATAGATCTTACAACATGAAATTATAGGGAGAAACATGAAAGGAAATTGAAATATCTCATATATCATTTCCTCCCACTTAGTGTTCTAAACCTAGGGTTTATTCACTTTGGTAAATACTGCTAATTATTTAACTAAGTCCACTGTTAAATTTGCCCAATATAACTCTTATGCATAGTTTAACAATATATGATTATGATTTATTAAACACTTCAATAAATCTAATCATTTATTCTATGCATATAAAATATTTGTCTTATTCCCCTTCCACGTTGGTTCCTAGGTAGGGGTGTTCCGTTTTCGTCAGCTTAAATACCCCTTCTTAGTCAGAACTTTCCTTAGACAAAGGTTCCTTATAGACAGTTAGTTTATAAATTTAATCTTTTATTGCATTCATTTTAATCCTATTAAAACAAATATAAAAGATTAACCTATTTCTAATCCTATTAGAAATATTTTACATAGGTCTAGGTGAATTAATTCTATACCATTTAAAACTAATCATGACCTTATGTTTGCATGCAACTCCTTATTATAGATTTTAATCTATTTCACTAACTTTATAACCCTTTAAAAAAATGAATATTAAAACCTATAACATGCATCTAATGACATTAATTAAATATAACAATTATATTTATCAAGTAATATCATGCTTAATGCTATTCCATTTTCATCATATAATATAACACTTATATTACTCACTAATGAAAATTCAATACATATCCATCATACAATGTAACACTTATATTAAAGTATGATGCATGGATACGCATAACATGCAACTATATAATATAACAATTATATTAAATAATATGCATGTGCATGCTTATACTCTCATACAATCAT
>JAOANK020000009.1:395823-415594 GCA_026257165.2 Telfairia occidentalis
TATGATCTATGTTTTCTTTCTATTACTAGTTTTCTCTTTTCTTTTGAAGCTCCCCCAACAAATATTTGTTTTCAAAGGGTTGAGGCATTAACATAAACCATTGGGTATTATTATTGAAGGATTTGTTGAACATCAGACGACTATTTGTTGAGACACCTCTTAAAAGCTTAAGTTTTGAATTTTGAGTTTTGATTACCTTATTGCACTCACTCCCTTTCTATACCGCGCCAAGACCAATTTGAGTTTTGGCCGTCTTTAGTATAGGGACTCTCTGTGCTGCATCTGTGCTTTAGAACCAAGCACCATCTTCTCTCTCAAAGTCAAAACTCAGATAATTCACGAGCCATCATTTCTTTCAGGTTCTCGGAAATGCTAAGGGTGCTGTTGCTGTGGTGATTTCAATTTTGATTTTCAGAAATCCAGTCTCCGTTACGGGAATGCTTGGTTACGCGCTCACAGTTATTGGAGTTATCCTCTATAGTGAATCCAAGAAAAGAAACAAATGAGAACAATGCAACTGAAGTGCATTTTCCTACTTTCGTTCTTTGCGCGGTGGCTGTAGTCGTCAATACCGGAGGCAGCAGGTGTGGTTCGGTCCTTTATAACTGCTCTTTGACTATAGCCTTCAAATTCTTTTTCCCCTTGAAATCTTATTAGCTTAGGCATTGGTTTATATTTGTATCATCCTTACAAGATCTGTCACAAAATAGAGAATTTAATAAGGAAGAGTTTATGGGGTAAAGTTTTACTTCTTTAGAAAGGATTAATAGAATTGTTTATTACATAAAAGTTGCCTGTTATTGTCACTCCTTGATCAATTAGGGGGGGGAACAACGTTATCTTTTACCATTTAGATACATTATTTTGTCAATTCCAAGTTACCCAGAACTTTGTTGAAGGGGTAATTTTGCTTGTTTAGAAGAAAATACAGAAACAAATTTACTTGTCATCCTCCTTTCAAGGTCAGGACATGGATGGACTGGAATCAATCCTGACTCTCCAAAATTTCAGTCTGAGTACAACAGATTACAGATTGTTACAATAGAATCCTATTATTCACGGAATCCATCTAAAGAAACTTACAGCCATAAATGCTTGCATGTAATTCACAAAAATCACTCCTTTGTCATCCATCTCTACTATCAACATAAAATTCCGAAAAACCGATCCAACCGACTGAACTGAAATCGTTTGGTTGGTTTACATAGGAGGGCGGTTGGTGTTGATTTTTCCAAATGAAAACTGACTGGTCGGTCGGTGAGCTTGGTTGATGCACAAACCGACGTCCAAAAAAAATTTATCTGAAGAAACATTCAACCATGAATGCTTGTATGTATTTCACAAAAATCATCATCATTTCTACTACTAACCTAATCTAAAATTTCGAAAAATTAATCCAGTCGATTTTGAAGTCAGATTGAAAAAATCGACTGTTCTTGAAGTTCAAGGGAGGCTTTTGAAGAAGGTTCTTGAAGCCATGGAGGACCTCGTTGAAGATGCTGACTTTTCTTTTCTTTTCTTTTATCACTAATTTTAAAAACTATTAAATCTGTTTTAAGTTAAGAGGAGTCCTATCAATACAAACCATTTGCAATTATTAAGACCAAGTATTTTACTTTCTATTTAAAATTTGTTATGATTTCAAAAATGATTTTGAAAGTATATAAGGAAAAAAAAATGTAAATAAGCATAATTTTTAAAAGTAGATCAAACAGGCGTTAAACTTTTTAATGAGATGCTCTGAAATCGATTCAGAACTAGGACCAAAAGGACCCATTGGTTGTATTGTACCAATGGCTGCACCAGTGGGAAATAGATTATGGAAAATATAACTGGTTTTAAAGGCAGGCTAAGTCTCTTCCAATATAACTAGCTTTGACCCCATGATTTATTTCATTTCCAGTTGATATGGAGATGATTGAAACTGAAAGTGAAGCCCTTTTCTAAAGCACTTGTAAACATGAGATCTGAGAAGAATTTAGCAGAGAACAGAATGGCTCCATATCTTGTGATAAGCCAAAACCAAAAGTTGCAAAATGATTCCATAAATGTTACGCAAAACAATCAAGTCTTACAAATTGCCCACTTTCAAATGGTTTGTTTGAAGTTCCATGAATCAAGCAAGCAAACAAACAATTCGCTCAGCACTTTTGGCACGACGAAGTTTTTTTGGTTTCCCATCATGAAACTGCGAGGATCAAAGTAGAACACACTGGGGTAGGGGGAAGGCAGAGGAACAATGGACTCAACAAAACCACAGATTGAAAGGTTATAACTCGACCTTTTAAGCATCCGGATCGGAGGTTGCTGCTTGACGCTTTGTCGATGCAGATTTGATCAGGTGGTTGTAGCTTCCCTTTTCCTTGAAAAGTTGCGAAAAGTGGTGTTTGCAGTACAAAATTCCATCAAGTGCAGCATAATTTGATGGAGATAAAGAACAGCCACCATGCGAGCATTTAAAACACGACTTGTGATAGGCCTGACTCTCAACCGTCACCTGCATACAAGCAATTCCCACGATCCATTACCGATAAAATAACATCTGCAAAGATGCATTCAAAGTACCAACACCAGAAAAACTACTTGAAAATTCAGGTGGAACCATTTCTAACAGTATGGATTAAGCTCTTGGGAACATATAACTTCCGTAGTTCCACAAAGCCTACAGATTACTAGTTGGCTCAAAAGAGAGCCACATCCAAACTATTCAGAAAATCAACTCATTTCAATGCAGTAGCTTTAAGAAACGTCCCTTTCCTTTAGAGGTTGAGACGTAAATGTCGAAAACAATTATATGCAAAATAAATTCAAACGGCCACAAAAAGATAATTTAGTGCATCATATATGTGCAGACAGTTTGAAAAGAATAAAACAATTGATGATTGATGCAATTAAGCAGGTTTTAAATGTTTGAATATCTTTCCAACGTCTTCTAAACTAACCTTCTCCAGTGGATATGCAGTTTTTCCACATGTAGCACATTTTTCTTGTGTCCCAGAGAACATGCTGGCAGCTTTGCTTGGTGACCTAGTCTGGATACAACAAGAGGCTATGGAATGAGCAACTGTTTATAAGTTTAAGCACAACTAGTTGCAGCACTGGGGTTAAATTTACCAGCTCGGGAGTTGGCTTCTCGGCAGACTTTGCAGCTGTAGAAAAAGAAAAATACCGAAAATGTGGTTAAAAAGCAATGGCTACAAGATCAAATGTAGAGTGTCTTCTATATTCAGTAAAGTTAGGAACGTACGAGATAGAAAATTCTTGCTGAAGTTGCCAGTCTCCTTGAAGAGCTGCTCAAAGTGAGGCTTGCAGTACAAAACACCTTCCATTGAAGAATAATTACTGAGCTGAAAGCATTTGACAAGTCATTTTAGATAAGTTCTCACATGCTGACACGAAAAATTGCTGAGTAATCATGTATATATAAACTGGAATTTAGTGTTTATTAATTTACCTTCTAAACACCACACACACGGTACTTACTCCAATTGTTCATGAAAATTCTCCAATGGAAGAGAGAGAGAGAGAATGAGAGAGAACAGTTCTTTAAATTATTATGGCTATGAGAGAGGAGAGGTATTAAATGAAACTAGGGACTTGCTTGGGAGGCCGTTTTCTGCTTTTGTTTCAAGATTGGTTTTAGCGGCTGTGACTAGAGGCTAGAGAGCTTGTAAAGTTAAGATTCATGTGGGAGAAATCCAACTTTACTTGTTCAGGAAAATATGTCATGTACAAAAACAAAATAAAAAATGTAATAGTTACCCAAACATTTTGTTTGTACTTAGTTGTTTTGAAAACGGTCTCTCATATACTCCTTATAATTTTTGAACTTATCGATCTATTACTTTTCTCTATTCCTTCCAAGTTCAGGTGAGGCAAGAAAATTAAGGATTTCGAGGATAACAAAAGAGAAGCTATCAATGAGTTCTGAAAATATAACGATGTACCTTCAGAGTCCCTTTGCAATGGCTACATTTGAAACATGACTTGTGAAAAGCAACTCCATCAGCAGATAACTGATCTACAGGGTACACAGTCTTCTCACAAGCTTTGCACTTCTGTTGGGTGCCAATAAACGACATAGCTAAGTCTTAGAGTAGATCTGACTGTTCTCAACCAACCAGAATCACCTCCAATTCAAAGCCACCAAGCTATCCCGATCGAACAAACTCCCTTTTCCTAATGTCATTTCATCAAACACAAGCAAAACAGCAAAAAACCCAAAATCAAATTAAGAAGAAAAGGAGAAGTTGCAGCCAATGATCTGAGAATCTTGAAAGAGAAAATCGATGAGCATAAAACCCTTGAAAATTTATTGGAGAAAATGATGAAAACCCAGATAATTAGGTAAACCCAAAATGCCGAATGAAGAAGATCTTAGTGGGAGTTGAAATGCAAACGAAATTGGAGATGGGTACCTCAAATCGAGGAAGTAACAGAATGCAGCGATTGCCTTTCGATGTAGCAAGAGGAGCAGAGACGAAGAAGAAGAAGAAGATAATGAAATGAAAGATAGGGAAAGGCAGAAACAAATAATTTATGATATACTATAATTCATTTGAGATTCAGTGATTCAGTGATTCACATCACAGCGTCGATTTTCTTTATAGAAAAAAGAGAAAGTGAAAAGGGACCGGAGAAAATATCTTTGCCGGAAAGACACCCATTGCTTGCTTCAACTTTACTCCGTCCCGGTTCGACTTTCTTCTCCACTTTTTTCAGTACTGGAGCTCCACCATCGCCATCCCGATCCCGCAGAGTCACGACGTGTCGTTTTGTCTTTTTGTTTCCTGATTTAGGCTTCACTCTTCTCCTGTCTACCCATCCTCATGCTTCGATGATTTTGGTACCGGACCACCCTCTTAATTATAATGCCTAAATTCTAATTTTCTAACTAACAGGGCTTCTCGAGCATATATCGACTGGTTAAGACATATTTTTCTAACTAAAAAATTTGAGTTCGAATTCACATTCTCACTTATTGTTGAATTAAACAGAAAAAAATAATAATAATAGAGTGTCGAATGACTACTCTCACTTATTGTTAAATTCAAGGAAAAAAAAAGTCAAATTGAATATAGATTAACTGATTAAAACATATTTGTAAAATCAAAAGTCGTGAGTTTAACTTTTCACTCTATGTATCATTTAACTCAAAAAAAATTAAAGGAAAAAAAATTTACTACCTTTTTTTTTTTTTTGTAAAATAAACAAACTCTCAATTAATTACCAAGAGGCTTAACCACATACCTTCACTAAAATAACATTGATTCAGGCACAATATTATCAAACAAAATAATTAGAGGTAACTAATTATTTTTTTTTTCTTTTGAGTTTAACAACATGTAAGGTGGAGAGATTCGAATCAATTGAGCTATACTCAATTTGGCGAGGTAACTAATTTGTTAAGACATATATATAAAACTAAAAAGTTAAGAGTCGGAATCTCCATTCTATTTATTATTGAATTAAAAAAAAAAAAAAAAAAAGTAAACTTTCAGTTCTTTCAAACTTTTCTCTTCATACGTAGAACCTTGGATAATTGACTGAGTTAGTCCTATATTTTAAATCTTATTATATTCTGATTCTTGAAGCTTTTAGAAAAAAATATATAATTTAGCAAGGTGTTGTTCAAATTGGTGAAGTTGAAAGTAGTTGTTAGTATTAGTAAGCACTGTGAGATATATATATATATATACATCTTGATATTTAAGATTAAGACTCCAATTTGGCAACACATATGTATTCATATATTGATGTGGGTTTACATTATAATTACACAATTAACCCATACATGGGTATACTTCAAAATTTAAAGCAACAATAACCTTGCAATTGTAATGATATATTTATAAAAAAAATATTTTTAATTTAGAGATCAAATAAGTATTTTTAATGGGTAAAGAAAAAAAAAACTGGAAGGAACTAAAATAAATTTAAAGGTAATTTGGGAATTTAGTATACTTTGAGAATATTGAAACAAATACGTGAATGCCACTCAAAATTTGACTATTATTAATTTTTTTTAATGATTTCAGTCAAGAAAATGATTTTGAAATAATCGAAAAAGTTAAAGTATAAAATTGATGCAAATGTTTTTTTTATAAACTGTTGATGAAAATGTTAAAAGATTATATATGTATATATATATATATATATTTTTTTTTTTTATCGATTCAGTTTGGTTCAAGTTTAATCAATCTGGACAGAGTTTCTGTATTAATTTTCATTTTCTAAACCGCTAAAGCATGAAATTTACTTCTTAAAAAAAAAAGCATCAAATTTACGAAGTTTAGAAGAACACCCGTATGGAAATGCGGTCTAAAAGCAGAAGAAAATCAAGGAACTTATGTTTGGCGCCCATTGCAATCTCCACATCTTGAGTTGTGTAATTCTCTTCACCATTTTTTCCGATCACCTCCCTCCGTGGTTGAAAGTATTGAGCTGTGTGCTCCGGCGAGGACTCTCCGTGGAGCTAGCTAGCTGTGAACGGTTAATTTAAAGCTGACTGAAACCAATTATCAGATAAACCCTTTTGCAACGGTGAGAAGGGAAGCCGATTCCATTCCAACTGGGTCAGAAAAATGTCGAACTCGCTCCAAGTTCTCCGTGAACTCTGCATTCAGTAAGTCCCTCTTGTGCTCACGCTCTCTCTCTCTCTCTCTCTCTCTCTCTTGCTGTCGAATTTCTTGTACATATTTATCTTTGTTGATTTTAGGTTATCGGAACCAATCATTGAATCTCTTGCTATAATCTGCGATAATCCGTCAGAGGGGTCCAATGTCTCTGTTAAAGCCATTCTCCAATCTCTTCTACCTCAGAAAACGTCACTCCCAATTTCTCTTACTGAGAACGACATTTACTCCTTAATCAAAGATTTCACACTAGCATGTGCTTTAATATCGTCTTCCCGTTACTCAACCTACGACCTTCTTTCATGGATTTCTGAAGACCTCTCACTTGCTGGCGAGTCAGCGTTTCGAATGCTCTCGAAGGCGTATGCCTCTGCTTTCTGCGATGGGTTTTCGAAGAACATTGAGGAGCTAGGTTTAGATTTTAGTTTGGTACCTGAGGAGAAAATATTGGTGGTGGAAATCGTTCCTAAGGTTCTACCATTGTTGAAGGAGAGAATTAAGGAGAGCTCGATTGATAAATCTGACGAGGTTGACGAGGTCTCCGCTGCATCAGCGAGGGTGCCTGTGGGGTTTGCTATTGTTGCGGCTCATCAACTTGGATGGTTCATTAGTCAGGTCTGTGGCTCGGTTCTTGTTCTATATACTGCAGTTCAGTGTGAGTGTGATACTGGTGTCTTGGGTTGATTTGGGGTTTGTTTTCGGAGAAATTATTGCAGATTGATTATCCACATCTGGGGAAGTTATGTAATTTGGTGATTCCTTGTGCATTGACTGCTCTTGATCACTGGTCACCAGAAGTGAAAGTACGCATTCTGATTTCCTTTTTGACACCTATGACACTTGCTAGCTTTGTTGTGTTGGTTATGATAGTTTTCCATGCTTTAAATGGAACCTTAGCATTCTATTTTGATTCAGATTTATGCCTTTCAAACAAGAAGCTCTCTTAATTTACTTGTTTGCAGTTGTTTATTTGACAGAGCTAGAAGCTTTCATTTCTTTGCGTGCTTTCAGGGACAAGGCATGATTAGTTTTATACATCTTGCAAAAAATGTCAATGCTGCAGAGCTTGGTTGGTATGAAGACGTGATTCTTGATGCATGCTGCTCAAATGTTCCTTCAAGTGATGAGATATGGCCTTATGTTGTTGAAATGTCGGTTCTTCTTGCAACTAGCATCCACAGAATAAATCCTCGTAGCTCATGGTAAAATTTTTTTACTAGTTCCAGCATTGTTGTCTGAACTTTTTGAATGTTACTTTTAGTGTACTTGTACTGACAAGATCCATTTACGTTCTGGTTCCCAGTGGTAATTTCGTAAAATTTTACTCATGTGAAGTAGAAAAGAAATTTTTGTTCTGCTGTGGCACAAAGCAAAACTGTGAAGAGGGGCATGTATTTTGTTGGAGGCTTTTGAAGGTGGTATTGGAGTTGATATATTTTCTTAGGGTTGATATTCCCATTTGGCATGTTTTCTAGTTAGTTCTCTGTAATCTTAGGGACATAGGATGGATGACAGTGCTTTAAGGCTTCTGTTTGTGCATAAGCCTGTGAATTCTGGCTCTATTATTATCAACTAGTGAGTGAAGAAGATGCAGGGCAAACCACCTATGCTTGGAGCCCCTCCAAAAAGGTGCTGGCCTTGGGGTATTTTTAGTCACCTTTTTTATTTTCTTTTACCACCTTTTGCACCCAATCTTCACTAATTTTTAGTGTGAACAAGAGTACCTCCTTCTTGTTCGCTCTCTTTACAATAATAGAGGGCAGTAATGTAATTTTCTTGAATATTAATATATTATGTCTGATCATGTGCTTTTTAAATGCATTTGACTAGAATTACATATTCTCTTGTACTATATCGATATCGAAATTATGTATTTATGCCCAATTTTGATACTTCGTTGTAATATTCTCCATCTCTTTTTCAACATTTCGTTATGCAAGGCAACGCGGCTAGCATTCATGCTTATCTGACCTAGCCATTTTAACTGTGCTTGTTGTTTGTCAAATATTCTATTGATTATACTTTGTGTATAGGATTGAAAGGATGGTAAATGAGATGTTGAGTCACTTGGAGCGCCAGCCAAGAAACAAGGAACGGCGTATTGCATGGCTTCAACACATTGAACCTCTTTTCAATTGTATGGGTCTGGTGCTGTTGGCTCATACGAGGCGCATATTTCCACTTTTCTTCCAGTGGATGAATGCTGAAGATGATGAGACCACTCTACTAGTAAGAGAGATATATATGATTTATCATTTAAAATTTACGTCATAATATTATATCTAACTCTCTGAATTTTTAAGATGTTAAGACTCTTCTACTTCTACTAAGATCTTAAAGTTAACTATCTTGTCTTGACTTCTCGATTTGCAGTTTTTCAGTTCAATCATTAAGGATTAGCTTTTGTCTAACCTATGGCTTCATTTTGTTTTATTTTTAAGAAGTAAAAAGTGATCTTGAAATGCAACGGCAGGGGCCTTCAATTTCTTGCAAACGTTTTCCTTTGCATAGGAAAGAGCAGTCCAATTTCTCCTTCTACCTTTTATTTTCTGTATTTTTACAGCTATTTGGTAGGGATCCATATCAACAATACCTTTAAACGGTAAATATTCAAAGGAACGTTGATGTTTGCCATGAATTTGAGAACTCACTTTTTCTCTTTTGAGAAGAGTTCACTTCATGGACCTCTAAACAATGTAAACTCTGAATTGAAAAACGGGTTTTCTGATCAAACTGATTTTGAAGTCTTGACATGGATCTGTGTTTGAGAACTATGAGAAATCTTTTTGTATTATTTCCATTTGTTGTGCTGTGATTCTAACAATTTGCCTCGGTGATGTTTCTTGAAAGCGAGAGAGCTCTTAGATGTAATGCCTGTTTGTCTGCAATCTGCATCCACTTGTAAACATAAACTATATTTGTGATTTAAGTCCCTTGGGAGTTGGGCTGTTGAGCATTGGGATTTCATTCCTTGGCAGTCCATTTTGCTGGTCATACCTGAATTTATTAATTACACGTATCCTGTTATCTTTGCACAGGTTCTACAGAGAATACAAACGGTTGTAAGGTTAACATGGATAAGGAATACGCCATATGTTGGAAGGTTATTTAAATTTTATATTTCACGTTTCTAAAGTTTGGTGATATCTGAAATTTTCTTGTACAATTCATTTGTTTGCTACACAATTTTTGTTGGTTTCTTTCTTATTTTATGGAAAAACAACACTCCAATTGCATTTTCCGATTCTGTTGTGGTTTCTTCCAGTACTTCCACCCGATTCTCATGTGCTTATTTAAGCTATCCCAGTTGAAATCAAGCAATTGCTCTGGTAGACTAATGCGGATCCTACAATGCAAAATGTTATAGGATTGAGTAGTTGTTTTATAAGATTAATCACATACCATGGTTATTGAAGAAGAAAAAAAACGGGGAAGGTGTGCGTGGGAATGTAGGGCATATATTAGTTAGGCTAGCCTGCCCAGCCATACTGAACCGAACCGAAATTCAATTATAGAAGTAGTAAGCACAGGAAAGAGATGAGAGAGTGGTAGGGAATAAACAAAGTCAGATTGTACAGGGCCCCCCCTACCTGAATTCTGAATTAAGAAATCCATCAATTGGGTTGGAGAGGACAGGAGGCCTCCCTAATTTTATACTTTCCTAGTGTTTGATGAAGTTTAACCACGGAGTTCTGTCAGGATCATTATACAGTTATAGTCACATTGCATTCTATCGTACCATGATAGATGGATTGATTTCTGGTGTTCATTAAGCTCTCTACAAACAATGAAATATGGCCACCAACAACAATAACAGGACAGAACTAATTTCTCATGCCATTTGACTTGCCATCTTTTGAACTTTCTTAAGTCAACTCACACGGTTTTGTATGTATATTGGTTTCAGATTAGTGGATGAACTTGCATTATTATACGAAAAATCTGCATCAAGAAGTTCTTGTGATTCAATCAGAAAGCATGTAGTGGATGCACTTATCCTGCTCCAGAAGTAAGAATAGAGATACTTTTTATCCGTTCTTATATCATGTCACAGCTTGTCCTGATTGAATCTTGACGTTTGATTTTGGTTATTTTCAGGAGTAAAGGCCTGCAGTTTGAAGCAGCTTGGAACAAGCACAAGGATGATCAAAACTTGATTTCTCTTACTTCTTTAATTGGATTGAATATCACTGACGATGTGAAGCCTTAGCTTCTTTAACAATAAAACTGGGAACTCAATAATCAGCGCTGCCAAAGCATTTTTGGGAGGAAAAGTTTTATCTCTAACATTAACGGGTTGATCTGTCATTTTTACCATTTGTTTGTATAATCATGTATAGGTACAAAAGTCCTGCGAATTTATTAATTAATTTTAAGTCTTTTTAGTGTATAATTAGTTTTAAGTTAAAGGTATGAAATTAGTGTTCAATGTTTTGAACAATTTTGAACTTTGTTTATATTTTCTTTCTTTTTTAGTTCAACATGTAAAAGAAAGAATCTGAATCTCTGAATTTTTTTGTTAAGATGTAAGTCTTATTTAATTTAGTAGGTTGACCAACTTTGTTTTTTACAATCGTCTATTTTACCTTTAATATATTAAATTTTCTTGATTAGTCTCTGATTAGCCTTAATTTGTTATTTCACTTTGCTAATGGGAGGGTATGGTTTTCATTCTTCTATGACTACTAAATAAGGCCTATCTTATTTCTTCAAATTCTATGGAAATGGTATAATAAAATATCCATGTCATCGTATTATTCAAAAAAACAAAATCCATATTATCATGAACTATTAATTATTACGTGGGAAAATCACAATAAAATTTAAAAATATGAAGTATTTTTAATACTACACAAGTCACACTTTTAATAACAAAAAAGTTTATAAGTATGATTTAGGCTTAATTCTACAAAATATTTTTGTACTTTGTACCTTATTTAAAAGTTACTTTTATTATTTCAAAAGTTTCAATATTATCATTCACTTTTGCTAGGTGCATGTTTGGTATAATTTTTTGGAAAAATATTTTTGGAAGAAAATTAATTAAATACTTAATTTAAAAAAACTTTAAATGTATTTTATATGTTTTTACACATTTTCAAACCATTTTTTATCATTGAAAATTCTAAAAAGTATTTTTAATTCATTAAAAGCACTATTCGAAAATTTAATCAACCATGATCAATTTTGAAAAGAAAATACATTTTTCTATCAATAAACAGTTGAAAAGTCGTACCAAACGCACCCTAAATATTTCAAAAAATATCATTGAAAAAAATTGTTTGGATGTTTGACAAAAAATTGACGTGTCAGCTAACATATGAATTACATAAATACAAAACAACGTACGTGGTAGTTTAAGCGAAAAAATGCAGCATTTTAAGATTAATTTGAAGTTTTAAAATAAAATAAACATTTAAAAAAAATAAAAATCAACATTTAAAAATGCACGTGAAAACAAATGTAATGCTATGCTTTTTTTTCTCACTTAAATTGTCACGTTAGTTGGTTTGTATTCATGTAGTTCATACATTAGCAGAAACGCCAACTTTATTTCAAACATCGAACCAATTTTTTCTTGAAGGGTATTTTTTGAAATATTAACAAAAGCAAAGGGTAATATTGAAAAGTTTTAAAAAGAATAAACATATTTTTATGATAAGATACAAAGTATAGGGATATTTTATATAATTAAGTCTATGATTTATATAGAAATATGGTTTAATTTTAAAAGCAAAGCAAAGAAAATATAATTGTGAATTTACAATGGGTTGCAAGTGTAACAGAAAATCCCGCCAAATCCAACTGGCGCACACGACAGTTAGTCACTGCAAAACCCATATACATTTTCCAAACTATAACTGCCAACTCAACCGCCGGCGAAGGAGCTCTGATTCAGCCATGTCGCTCCAGTCATTCTTCCTCACCATCTCCTTCTCTCTCTACTTCCTCTCACTTCCCCACCCAAGCGACTCGCTTACCACCATCGGCGCCACCTTCTCCGCCGCTACCGCCAACACCAGCCACCGTCTCCAACCACCGAACTCTGTGGCCAAAGCCATAGATACCCTTAAACTCACTGCCGTGAGACTCGAATACTCCGACCCCAACGTAGTCCGCGCCTTCGCCTACACCAACATTACCCTCCTCCTCACAATCCCTAATTTCATGGTCGCCCCCATCGCCGCCAATCGATCCGCCGCTCTCCAGTGGCTCTACTCCCACGTCATCCCCTTCTACCCTCGGACGATAATCACCACCATCTCCGTCGGTAACGACTTTCTAGAAGCTTCCCCTGAATTCGCCACCGTTCTTTTGCCCGCTGTCAGAAACGTCTACACGGCGCTTCGCAATTTGGGGATCCACCAAATTTCGGTTTCCTCTACGTTTTCGTTCGTCAGTATCATGGCCACTCCGTTCCCTCCTTCGGCGGCTAGGTTTCAAGAACCCGTTTCGGAAACTGTGATTAGGCCTCTCCTTCAGTTTCTTCGAGACACCAATTCGTCGTTCTTGATCAATATCTACCCTTACAATTTGTACCGATTGAACTCCGAAATCCCGATTGGGTATGCTCTGTTTCAGAAGCACCCTTTCAATTTCAGGGACGATGTAATAACCGGCGTCCGGTACCGGAATCTTTTCGATTCCATGGTAGATGCTGTGATTAGCGCGATGGCCGTGGCCGGACATGAGAATGTTCCGCTGATCGTGACGGAGACTGGGTGGCCGAGCTTTGGGACTGACTCTGGCGAAGTTGAAGCAAATCCAGCTTACGCCGAAATGTACCTCAAGGGGCTGGTTGCGCACCTGAAATCAGGGTTCGGGACGCCTTTGAGGAGGGAAGGGTTATTGGAAACTTACATATATCAGCTGTTTGATGGGGAAGAAGAACAGGGAGCTCGACCTGTGCGAAAATGGGGGCTTCTGTATCCCAACATGACCAAGAAATACGACGTGGTATTCTCCAAGTCCGCCGGAATCGGTGAGCAGAGAGCTTTTCTGACGATTGCAGCCTGGTATTTTTGGCTTATCGTTCTAACGAAGTTGTGGTAACTTTTCTTACACATTGCCTTTCATAATTTTCTCATTTAGGTTACCTGCGTTTTGTGAAGAATCATCCTTTGACTCTGATTTTTGGGCTTTCTCTTGTTAGCAGAGGATAGTTCGTCATTTGTTTAGATGTTAATGGCTGGAAATTTTGTTTTCTGAATTTGTGTTCAGATGAGTCAGAATCTTATATAGAATATTCAATGAAGTTTGGTTCTTATTTTCCACAGAGATTGGCCCTTTTTGTTTCATTGTTTTCGATGAATCATTTGGATATGGTGTTTGATAATACTGATAGTGTGTTGGCCAATTCATCTTTAGTATGGTCGTGAAGGATATCATTTGGATCAGGAGGAAGAGTACATGCATATTATCATTTTCCATTCTAAACTTGGCAATTCATTCAAATAACACTAGGAAATGCATTGTTCGATTTAATAGGCTTAAGATCTTAAATGTGTGATTCTGAATTGACAATGAAACACTTAGAGATCAGAACAAAGTTATATCATAATGTTATTGAAATTGGGAGGAACTTGTAAATGAAGCTTCAGAAGTCGAGATCATCGTCATTCTTATGCTAGTTTTTATTTGATGAACAATTATAAAAAAATTTTAAAAAAGGTTTTTCATATCCCCAAAAACGATCTACAAAAAATGCTACACAGTACATGATTGAATGAATAATTGAAAGAAGACAAAGATAAGAGTGGAACACTGGTCTTGAGAGAAAGGGTACTAAGGAAAGAAAAAATAAAAGATGTCAAATAAAAACCTTCAGTTTGTGTGACAGAAAAGGTCAATCAAAGAAATTGTTGTAAATTTATTAGTCCACAAACAAATAGGTATTCAGAACAACAGGAGAAGATGTAAATAGAGAAAGAAGAAAAAATAATAACAAATCCTGTATGCAGTTGCTGCTGGCTGTTGAGCTCAGAAGAAGACGTTGTTTGCTGCTGCCCTTCGGTGTCGATACCGTTTGAAAACGAGAAATGTAGGATCGAAGCGATATTTACTTTACTTACAGTGCCCCTCAGAAAATCTGGTAAATGAACAGAAAAGGTATCATTAAATCGATGCCTCCATACGTTGGCAGGAACATGATAATCCATAGCAACTGCTTCACTGCACTGAAGTTGCTCCTCATTAACTATTTTACATAAGGGAAACTTGTGTGAACCTCAACCAGCAGTTGAGAAGTCTGTATTGACTGTACTGTGCAATATCTTGAAATGGCTCACATGACAACAAATTTACAACCTAATTCACAGTTCAAATTTGTGTTTGTTTCTTTCCTCAAATTTTGATGATTGATATTGAAGTTTATAGGGTTTGGAAGCTTATAAATACGAGTTCCAACGGATGGTGCTGACAAGGCATCCATGTGGCTGCTCATCACACCTACAATGCGGAACCCCTCATTCAGCAAGGCTGCTCGTTGGTTAGTGAAGTATTCATGATGATCGATTTGCACTTCATCATACATTCTGCAAGATTTTTCTAACAAAATGTTCTTAAATTTGCATAACTGCAATAGGACAGACAATCTGTGTATAAAACAGAAATTTTATAGTCCACATAAGAAGCAGAAACAAGCTAGGATCCCTGATAGAACATATTGCATTAAATCTATTTCCTTTTCCAATATGGTAAAAGCCCAAGAAAACTTGCGGTCTTGTCTGAGTATATTCGATATTAAGTGCATTCACATTGATAGTCTGGTATTAGGATTTGCCTACTTACTAGTTGAACAAGTTTTGTTTTAGAACTAATTTTGATCTGCTATGAAACAGAGCATCTTGACCCAAATTATGAACACTCACTGGGGAAGACAAAGAGGGATTTTTAGTAACATCCTAGCAGGTCATTTTATAGTAATAAAGCCTACCAAGCCAATCAAATAGAAATATTAAGGTTACCTCATGATCAACAGCAGCCAACCCTTATACCCTGAAGAAGTAAGATGTTCAATAGTGGCATTCCTATGAACTTCTGATTTTCTCGATATTAAGATTAGCGGCCACCCGCAAGATCTGAGTTTCTTGTACAATTTTAGAAGAAAGTATTGCTTCAATTTCTTGGCCTCATTGACACAACTACTGCACCCATAATTAAATTGATCAAGAGAATTTGTTTTCAATACAAAAAACACTAAAATCTTGATATTGGTTATAGGAAAAGTCTATTGGAAATCTAATTTCAAGGTGAACAAAAAAGAGAAGGCAGAGTTCTAAGATTTCGAATTTCAAAAAGTCTGGAAATAAAATATGATACTATGGAAAACCAACGTAGCAAAAAAACTGAAATAAAATTTGATGTTATCATGACCAATAATGATTATGATCTATGATGGAGAGCCAAAAAATGAATGCTAGGGAAAATCAGTAAAGTACCTGGATATTAGGAGGTCGCCGTAATCAGCCTTTGTGAAAAGGTCATCTATGTCCATCAGCACGATATCTTGACCGCTGTCTACTTGCGCAGCACTACAGAAATAATTGTCAACCACCTGCAGTGTAGAATCCAAATCTCTTTCATATTGACCACTTTTAATGTATTGAATGGCAAAATCCTTGCAAAATGAAGGTATCCCATCTGTTTCCAAGCTGTTTAGCTCCAAATGCACAGATAGGGCTTTGCAATAATCATAATCAACACTTGGTTTCTGAATCTCAACAACTCCTCCACTTCTGTTTTGACAATATTGCAACATTACAGTCAATGAGACCAATAAAGTGATAAGTAACACTCCAACAGTAACTAGGGCACCAATGAAAATTGTTGCTGTTAAATGTGTCATGTAGAATCCCGACTCTACAATATAGCGGCTTCCCATATCTGCCTCATTAAAAGGATAACAATAACTGCTCTGGGTTCGAATCAGGCTCAAGTACCAGTAAAAGTTCTTCCATCACATTGCAACATGCCAATAATCTAATAACTGCAATGTCAACTACCACAAGAATGACAAAGAAAATGGCACGGTACATTTCCTATCAGATTTAGTCTCAATCATTTTAGAATTCAGGCCTATTAATGATAAGATGCATAAGCTTGTTTGATGAGTATTCAAAACTCTACTCGTCATTGTGTTGAATAAAAGAAAAAAAGGTTATACGAAAAGTAAAACATTGTTATCAGATATTTTGTGATCATCAGTTATTTTCTATTTCTATTAATGCCGGTTGAAAAGCTTTCTGTAATCTCCCCTGTCCCTTCTTTTGGAGAATAAGTTATCCTCCTCCTCTTTGTACATGTCTTTACATCAATTCATATCCTTTTCTATGTTTCTGTTTTTTCTTTTTGATAACCTGCTATTGGAGGCCCCACCTTCACTAATCTAGGGGCCGCCCACACCCGCTCCAAGACTCGGACTGGGAGACCTCGAGAGTTTTTTTCTTATTAAGCTCACTCGAAGGTTCAAACACACCACCTCTGAGGAGGTGTTACTGAGAGACGACATGTCTTTGCCAACAAGGCCAGTGGGTATTTTCTATGTTTCTTAATTCAAAAATGTATTATATCTATTATTGTTTTCTGCTCTTCTTGTTGATGCCAATAGTTAGCTAAAAAGTCTTCTACATCAGAAAATTATTTTGTATCAGTTTTATCTTATTACTTAAAAGAAGAAACCTTTTCATAAACAGCCTCTAAAAGCTTATCTCAATTCCCAACCATGTTTCTAGTTATCTAAGACACAGAAGTAAAGGAAATTATATTGGGCAAATTGGTAAAGGCAATAACGAATACTTTTGAAATCAAAACATTCCATCTTTGACAGTTTTGAATTCTCTCTTAATCTTGTTGCTTCTGTGAAACCAACCAAACATCCTTCCCTATCAGTAAATTGACTTGTCTTCATCAAAAGATATCATAAGGGAAAAAGAAGGATGTAGTAAATTCCACACCTGAACTGCCTGAACTGCCTGAATTTCCTCCACTAGAATGACTTTGAGTAGAGAACTGGCGCTCCAATTCATTCCCATAAGCAGACATTGTTCAAAGAAATTCCAATAATCACCACTATCTCAGAAAAAAAAACTCTCCAAGATCCCTTCAAGTTTATTGAAGGTTCATCAGCAAATACCAAATATCCAGTCCTTTCGATTAGCAGCTAATTAGAAATCAGTTCCAAATTTCGAATAAAGTAACAAAAAAAAGTAATCGATATTTAGAGAGAGAGTTTGTCCAAGAAAAGTTTGCAGAGCCCTGAAAAAATTTGGCTTCTTCACAGAATTGAATTAAGTTCACCCTCTCATATTGCTCAAACTTCTTCTTTGAAGCCATGATCTGCTTAAGAAACTTTACATAATTAGACATTTGTTCAAGTGCATCAGCAAAAGCAATGTTTATGTGCAGTTTCTTAAAGATCTCTTAAAATTTAGAAAATTGAGCATCTAATTTCTTCTTCCTAAATCATTGAGGGTAAGAGATGCATTTAGATTAACAGGGATAGGGTCAGAATACTTCCCTGAAGATGACAGTTTGGGTGCCTCCCTCGATGTCTTCTCAACCTTTTCTTCATCTTTCTTCTTCTCCTCAGTCTTATCGGCCTCCTTCTTTGGTTCAGGCTCATCCAACATTCTACCTCTCCTCAGCGTTATAGCATTACATTGTTCTCTCATGTTTACCTCAGTATGGCTCGAAAACTTTCCTTTTTGCAAGGTATTAAGGGTGGTTACCATTTGGCTGATCTCAGTTTTTATGTTCTTCAGGGTCTTTTTTCTTGGCTGCCCACTTTGTTCTCTAGGTTAGAAGTCTGGTTCCTAGACTCCATGATGAATGTAGCTAACATGTCCTCCAGAGATGGTTTTCTCTCAGGTGGCTGCTGTGAGGTAGAAGCAAAACCTGGAGGATTCAAAACATTATTGTTAGCATAGGAAAAATTTTTGTGATTTCGAATACATGGATAATAATGAATGGGCAATGAGCTCTACTGGGTTCCAAATTTGTCTTGTTTGTTTCTTTTGAATCCATAATTTTTATTCATATAGTTGGCTTGCTCCACATGAGGATTTTCCAACTAGGATATGAATGGCATGCCGCCGTTGATTCAATTGGCTGAGGCTTTTCCTGCATAGTCAGATTATTCAGGGTGTTAGTCAGTGTAGCCAATTGTGCTTTAAGAACACTTACCTCGTCGACATTATGAAGTGCAGAAACTCGAGCATCTAATGTCTCTTTGGGCCAATGGTGGCTCGTGGTAGCCGTATCCTCAAGTATTGTATGAGCCACCTCTACAATCTTTGAAAAGAACAAACCACCTACAGTTGCATCTAAAATGGATTTAGTAGCACTACTTAGTCCATCATAAAAATATTGACTTTGAAGCCACTTAGGAAAATCGTGCTAAGACACTTGTATAAGATGTTTTTATTACGCTCTCATACCTCGAACAGCTGCTCTATCCTATGTTGCTTGGAAGCACTGATCTCAGATCTCAGCCTTTGAGTTTTCACTAGTGGAAAATATTTGTTCAAAAATGCTTGAGACAACTCATCCCACGTGTTTATGGTTCCAGCAGGTAATATCTCTAGCAAATCCTTTGCTCGATCCTATAAAGAGAAAGGAAATAAGTGTAAATGAATGGAATCAGATGAAACACCATTTACCTTAACGGTATTGCAGATTTCCAAGAATGATCGTATATGCTTATGAGGATCTTCAGTGACTAGGCCTCTGAATGTACTCTCTCGAGCCATTTGGATCAATTGTGGCTTGAGCTCGAAGTTATTGACATCAAGTAGTGCATGTGCTATCCCAGGCTCGACTGTAGAAATTGAGGGCTGAAAATAATCTCTAATCGACCACGCAGCTCCCAGTTGCTCAACCATTATCACAGAATCTGCCCTGTTCTCTCTTAAATTCCTCCTAAAAGTTCTTTCTATGTCTATATCAAATGGAATAAGGTCCGTTTCTCTAGTCTGATGCATGCACCGAACACAAACAAAACAATTTTGTTTTTTAAAAATAATAAATAAAATAAAATGAAAAAAAAACAAAAAACAAAAAATAATAATAATATATACCCTAAAGTAAGACCAACAACGGTCTCTCAATATAAATATACATAAAAACACCAATTCCAG
>JAOANK020000009.1:415694-428377 GCA_026257165.2 Telfairia occidentalis
AAATTTAAAGATTTATTAGATATTTTTAAAATTTTAAAAATTAATTAGGTATAAATTTGAAAGTTCTTGATTTTTTTTTTTTTTGACACAAACTGAAAAAGTTTAAGAATTAAATTTATAATTTAAATTTTATTTTATGGGAGACGCAATCCTCCTGTCCAATTCTACAACTTTAATTTAGGCAGCTATGATTGGCTGTAGAAGTCAAATTTAATATATATTCTTTTTCTTTTTCTTTTTAATGAAAAATTTAATATATATTCAAATACGTGTGATAAAGAAGTTTGAGCTATCTATTAGTTCTTTTAGAAACCATTTTTGACTTTTAAATAGTAATAAATAATTTTTTTTTAAAAAAAATTAGTCTTATCTTAGTTTCAGAAGCAACCTATTTTCTAAAATAATTAAAGTTAATATTTTTTTTATAAATGATAGATTTCAACAGTTATACATTCACAAGAAATCTCGACATTGTTCATAAAACAATTTTTTAAAAAGTTATTGCATAGTTTAAACTATTTTAACAACTCTCCACAAAATTTAAATATTCCTCATATGATGTGACATTTAATTACTAGAGAAATAAATCCTTTGTCATGATCAATAGAAAGAGAAATATTCTCTCAATTATTCCATCTCCTTCTCCAATCCATCATACCAACAATACACATTTTTTCAGCTAATCCCTCTCTACACATCTTCTCTTACAGACTTTTTCCAATGATCCTCCATCCAAATCCACACAAAACACTTTCAAGAATTTATTAGGTTACATAAACATAATCTTGCATACAGCTTTGAAATGGGAATGTGAGGCTTGAAAGGAAGTTGTATTCTTGAATGTTCTACATTTGTAATATTATGAAACTTATAAATACTCCAAAAAATGTGACCTTGTGAAATGAATGGCTCTTGGAATTTAGAAGAGCTCTCCTCTGTCTACAAGAGTCAAGGCCATGTCTATGTCCTTAGCCAATTCAACTGCTGCTCCAACATAGCTATGAGGTGTTAGATTCAACAGATTTGTCTTTGCTTCATTAGGTAATTCCAACCCTTCTATAAATCTCCTTATACTTTCTTTAGTGACTGTTTTTCCCCTGGTTAATTCCTTTAGCTTCTCGTAAGGCTCTGGAACGCCATATCGTCGCATGACCTTCAGGAAATGGATAGCGGACGAGTTAGACTTTTGATTATCAAAGATGGAAAAGCAAATATATGTTCATCGTTGAATATCGATGCAAAAGTTAAAGTCCATGAACCAAATAGAGATTTCTAACTTTGTTATCTGATTGTAAACAAAATGCTACTAAATGAGGGCAATAACCAGCTCCAAGAAAATGACCAGCAATTCCAGGAGAATTTATGTAACACTACCAGGACACAGATGGAGCAACGAAGAAGAAATGCATGGCAAGATACATACTGTCTGTATTGGTTCGGCAAGGACCTCCCATGATTGATCCAAATCATTGTAGATACGAGACTCGTTAACCTACAATGCAACGGTAATTAAGTTTAAGGAACAGCCCACATAGAAGATGGACAGGAGGAACCAGGAGGAAAAAACTTTATGTTATAAGATCTTGGAACAAATACAAATAAAAGAGCAGGGAAGATAATAGTGCCATTGCGTCAGTTCAACAGGTGTGTTTCTAAATCATCCAGAACAAAAGTGTAAAAGATAATTTATGCTTTGTAGTAGCCAATATTTATATAGTCCTCTTGAGCGCACATCTTCAAACAAATTCTTTCATTTGGATGACTTAATTTCAGACCATGTTTAAATGGTACTCTGTAGTCAATAGTTGAAACTAATGGGATAACTTAACCACAAATTAGGTACAGGAAAGATATTCCTTACTCCTAAAAACCTAGTGTAAACAGCATTTTCTCTATAATATGTAGTTTTGTTATTTCTTCGTGAATCTCTACCTCTCTCTCGTTCATTAATGTTGCACGCTACTTCATTTTCTTTCTCCTAATAAGCTTCAACAAACTTGAATGTTTTTTTTAAAAAAAAATTATTCATGAGTATCTGAACCAGCTTATAAATTATCTGTAATCAGTGATTTTTAATTCATAACTTAAGTAGTTATTGACTATAACCAACCCAAAAAGAGGAAGATACCTATTACATACCAGCAGACAGCACTCCGATTTTCACAAAAACTAAAGATGATCATGATGATTATTTGAGTACCTGAAGCTTTCCTATACCCTGAAGTGTGCTTTTGTAGGCAAGAAGAGAATGTCCAAGTCCAACACCCATGTTCCTTAGAACGGTAGAATCAGTCAAGTCACGCTGCAAAAGAGACAAGAAGTTTTCTCATCAAACTCCTCCAAGTTAAATACAATCATTGAAGTAACCTACATGAAATGAAAGTTTTGATGGATTGATGAAAGGTGTCCCTTAGAGATTAATGAATACAACTTTAACATTATTAAATGTCTTTTTGGGTTATTTAGAATATACGTAGCCCAAAACTTTAGAAACTAAGATTATGTAAACACTACAGCCTACACTCACATGGGCACATCTCTTACATCGATTACTATCTGCCAACTCAAAGAATAGAAGAAAAGATCGAACGTTGAAATAAAGGTATACCTGCCACCGAGATATGGGTAACTTCTCACTTAATTGTGCCAATGCTCCATTAGCCACACCAAGATTACCTTCACTATTTTCAAAATCAATAGGATTTACTTTGTGAGGCATTGTTGAGGAACCAATTTCACCTGCCTTTGTAATCTGCTCAAAATAATAAATTATCATATAATATATCTTTTCTTTCATTAATACTAGTGACAAGATACATTAAAATCTCACCTGCTTAAAATAGCCCAAAGATATATAACCCCAAATATCTCTGTCAAAGTCAATCAAGATATTATTGTATCTCACAATGGTAAAAAAGAGTTTTGCCATGTAGTCATGAGTCTCAATCTGAAAAAGTAGTATATTTATAGAGTTAGGAACTTAGGATAATTATCAAATCATTCTATTTGTAAGTCTAATAGCTTATCCATTTAATGTCCAATTTATATGTCTATTGGATACTTTTTGAAGATAAGCATTCCATCCTTGCATGTTGAAACAGATTTACATGCTTATTCTTCAAAGTCAAGAAGAACCCATAAACAACATCCTATATTGCTATTGCCTAATACACATTTTTCCACTTGAACGAGCAAAGAATGAAATATCAACGGAAAAACCATAAATAAAAATATATTGAATAGTTGAATAAATGCCCAAACTTCAGCAGATGAATAAGTCCAAACAATATTTCAAATCAAAAGACCAACAAATCTCAATATAAAGACAAACCTGAGTTACGTAGGGATTGAAACTCAAACCCAAAGAGTTTACAAACTCTTCAGCCACTTTAGGCCAGTTAACATTTGGATATGCAACAAGATGTGCATTATAATTTCCAACTGCACCAGCAAACTTCCCCATTATCTTGACCTTTGAAGCTTCCAACCTTTCTCTACTTAGTCTGACAGCAAAAATTGCCATTTCTTTCCCCAGGGTTGAAGGTGATGCTGGCTACAAAATAGAAAAAGACGCATAAGGGGTTTGCCCATAAGAATGAAACACATTTTCAAGTCACTTCAAATCAAGACCAACAATGACACAGGCACCAGACCATGAAACTGTTAAGAGTCAAAATCAGTCAAAAGGATAAATACATCATAAATTTTGTCAGCCTAACACCTGTCCATGAGTGCGGCAAAGCATTGAAATGTGAGCGTTATCTTTGGCCATGTTGCATATAGCATTTGTCAGCTTGTCCATAAAAGGAAGTATAACATTTTCCAATGACTCTTTCAGCATGAGTGCATGGGCAAGATTGTTAATGTCCTCGGATGTGCAAGAGAAATGAAAAAATTCAAGCACCTGAATTGCAAAAAAGAATAGTCAAACTATCTTATAATGTTCTACTAGCATATACAAAGAAAAACATACTTTTTACGAACACAAAATAGTAACACAAATCCCACCTTAGAAATCTCAGGATGTGATTGACACCTCTGTTTTAAGAAATATTCAACTGCTTTTACATCGTGATTCGTCACTTTCTCGATGCTTTTAATCTCCAAGGCATCATCCTCACAGAAATTGTCAATTAGTCCTTGTAAGAAAGAAGAAGCATCTTCACTGAATCTTGGGACCTCAACGATTTCAGGAATTTGCGATAGCTTCAGAAGCCATTTGATCTAATGGACGGTAGAAAAAACAGAAGCCCTTCAATCGATCATATTTATATAAACAAAAACCTCCCTCCCACTACATGTGGTCATAGTAGCAAATACAATTGAAACAGAACTTAGACATTGAAAAGTGAAGTATAAGCTATTCTTCTACGCTCCAATGAGAACATCAAATTTGTAAGAAGCACAATTTTTTTACGAAATCAATCAATTAATATTTGAAAAGTACCTCAACCAGAACCCTGTAGAAGATCAACCCATATTCGCTGAGATAGGGGGCCAAGTCCTTGACCTTACCCCAATAACGACCATCTAAGGGAGACAAAGCCACCAAACTTGAAAGCTCGTGTACAACATTGGTCTTCTTCTGAGCAAAAGAAAAAGAATAAACAAAATAAAATCACAACCCAGTAAAATAGACAAGAATTATAATCTACCCTCTTCACGGATGGTGATAAGGTACCAATTTCTTCAGAAACTGAAGCTAAACAGCACACTAATAAAATAAATACAATCAAGATAAGCTTATTAGTGCGCATAAAAGAACAACCTTTTCCATCGGTATTTGGAGGTCTTTGAGAATGGCTTTGCAACCGAAATTTCTGGGCGGCTTATAGAAGGAACCATTTCGGAAAACACTTGAGGGTTCTCTAGGAATTTGAAAACCCTTTGCCGCGCATAAGAATCGGGGCTGGTCCAAAACCCTACAGTGCGCTCCGATCTCCATGGATGTGTAAAGTGTAGTGAGCTAAAACCCTTTTCTCTCTCCACGCCCGTTTTCACCTGCGGTTCGATATTTCAGGAGGATCCGAAACTCGCAAGTGAAACGAACTAACATTATTTTTCATCAAGTAGATTTACGCACGTGCGCATCCACGTGATTTTATTCTATTCACGGTTTTTGCCTAAACCAAGAACCGAACCCCGAATTCTTTTTTATTTTGAGAACCGAACAAATCGAGAGGAAAACTGTTTTTTCAAAGTTTGGTCTTTTCGGTTTTTCATTTAGGAATAGACTATACTGTAATGTTACATTGTTTGAGGTAATTTCCAATTTAGTATTTAATATTTTTAAAAATGGTCAATTTTACCTATAGACTATTAAAAAATCTCAATTAGATTTTTTCATACAAAACTTGTGAAATTTCTCATTCCGAAAATGTTGTTATATTGCTAATTATTACTTTTTTTAGTACAACAAATATGAGCATGAGCATTTTTTTTTTTTTAGTTCAACATTTGTAGAGATGAGAAATCGAATCATCGACCTTTGCGATGGTAGTACATGCTTTTATCCACTAAGTTATGTTCGAATTAGCATATGAGAATGAGAATTTGAGCTTTAGATACCTTAACTAATAAATTATTATTATTTTTTACATATTTAAACACATAACGTCCCACTTGAAGGAGCAACAGCAAACAGTGCATAGAAAGATAAATGGGTAGAGACTGCATGTGGCTACTACAACTAGGGTTTTGGGGACACAACATTACCAATGGGGGTCGTTGTATACAAAAGAGAGTTTGGGGTTTGTTTTGGTCAGCTTCATTTATCACATTTTGTGTGAACATAATTTTTTAATTCATGACTTTATTGCTAGGTCTTCATATTGTTTAGTAGCTCATTTAAAAAGAAGTGTATAGTAGACCTCTTAGTTGTTACGTACTTTTTCTAGCTCTCATGTCAATCTTAACTCAGCTTGAGAATTTTTAATTGATTTGCCTTCTCATTTTACGTCATGCTTTGTTCTTTGCTTTTTAGTTGTAAGCTTTTTTATGTGTTCTCTCTTTGAGTTCGTTCTTTTTTTAATCCGATCTCAAGTTATATGGTTGGGTCCAAAGTTGGGTTTTTTCATATTTGATCTGAATATCTTTCAAATTAACTGAAACAATCCGGTTTATTCGGACCGGTTCTTCAGTTTGGCCAGTTTTAATACCCGTATTTGTCATGGGAATTCTCAGTATTGTCAATTTTGACCTTCATTTTATTTTCAATACCTTTAAAATTTTAATTTTAATTTTATATTTTGATTAAAAACTACGATAAGTCATTTATATTCTTCATTTTAGTTTCAATCTTTTTAAAAAATTTATTTTTATTTTTATCTTTTGATTCTCATTTATATTAGTGACAATAATAAAAGTTGAATGTAACAAATTATTTATAAATATTTGTTATTTAAAATGTGCTACATAGTGTAACAATTTGTTTTTCAATATCATGGAGTCTAAGCAAGTCATATTAGTTGAAAAGCATAAATTTTAATCGAATTGTAAGATATTATTTTGATTGAAAAGCATAAAAATAACTAGAGCTAGTGTTATTGTGAAGTGTAATAGACATTATCTATTAGATTGATATGATTCATTTTTTCACTACAACCATAAATAATTTAGCAAATTAAATTTTTGTTACTTCTTATTAATGATTGGAACTAATGGTGTGTTTGGGAGTGATTTTTGAATGATTAAAATCACTTTTGTCATAACAAAATTGAGGTCAATTACCTAAATTTGACCATAACAAAAGTGATTTGGGGCATTTCAAAATCACTCACAAACACAATCTAACTGATAAAATTTAATAAAAGCATAAGCGCTTAATAAAAGTTCTAAAACCGACATTAAGATATACAAATTAAAAATGCAGTTTAGTTTAAATAGTTTTTCCAATTGCAACATCCTTGTATTCAACTACATCATTTAACTTTGTTGTCTTTGGCTCCATTATTAAGGGAACTATACATTCTCTAAAGTTGTAAGCTTGATTCCATCCCACATTTTCACATTTGCTTAGATTATGTTTGAGATTGATTTTGGTAAGCTCAAAATCATTCTCTTAATTAAAAAATATTACAACATTTAATATAAATATTTTCTTTTTTTAAGTAAAACAAATATGAGGTGAAAATTTAAACTTCCAATCTCAAAGAAGGAATAAATGTGTTAACCACTTATCAATACTCGTGTTATCAATTTTAATTTCTTCTTGCATACTTGCTTCTTTCTCCTCTCATTAATATTATTGTAAATAGAATAATAACGGCAGAATGAATAAAATCGTTTGAATTTTCGTCGTTGTTATTATATACGACTATTCTCAATTAAGAAAGGTTAACATGGTATAATGACTATAAAAGGAGAAATATTTAATTTGTGAATTATGTATATGTAATATGAACTCTTTGTTTTACTTTGACAATGCAAGGTTCGAGGATCGAATTATTAACCATTGTGATAATAGTAGATGTTTTATGTACTGAACTATGTGCGAATTGACATATACAATATCGACTGTTGTAATTGACATTGTTAGATAATTTTTTTTTAGCTCAATAATATGTGGTGTGAAAATTCGAATTCACGACCTTTTGACTACGTAGTTGAACAGAAAAAAGGAAGAAGTAAAAAAAAAAAAAAAAAGGTCAAAAGGTATATCGGATGCAATGCAGCAAAAAAAAAAAAAAAAAAAAAACCAAATTTGACGCACTGTTACCATCTTCCATCAATCTCCTCCAAATATCTGAAAATCTCCTCATCTCACAAACCGTAAGTCTACATTTTGGCGCGGCTCTAAGTAATGGGAACGTCACACGAGTTAATCGCAACCCAAACGGTGCCATATGTACACCCAAAAATTTGAAGTCTACAGGCAAAGTTCAAATCCAATGGAGGTGACGAGTGACACTGACGACCATATCTGTTTTCAGGACAATAGCAGAGCCACATATGAACGAGTGATCCAAATTAACGTCACCCCATGCCTACCCACTCGATCGTCCTTTCAAGTAACCATAACCCACGCGGCCAAAACTATATCACCGCCTTATCCACTCCCTTCCCTGCAATTCTGCAGCTCCATTTCAACCTTCCATGTCCAATTAACAGTAGCAGGTTGAAAGAAGCACAGTCATTGTCTTTGTTTTCTTTTTTTTCTCTCTCTTTACTTGATCGGCTATGGAGACGGGAATTGCTTGCTGTGCTCGTGGGGCTTTTCTCCCCAATGTTTCTTCTCAGCATTCAACTGCTCTTATGCCCCCTTCTTTCGCCACCAGGGTATGTACAAACGAAACCCATCTCTCTGTTCTTCAAGATTTTGGACATGTGTGACTGAAGTTTGATGATGGGTGTGTGATAAAATTGCATTGTAGAGTCTGAAAGCGAGCTCGCTCTTTGGGGAGTCATTAAGGCAAGTTCCCAAGTCATCAGTACAGGTGGCATCAAGGCCAAGGAGTTTTCCCCTCAAAACCAGATGTGAGATTGGTGATAGTCTGGTGAGTGCGTTTGTGTAATGCCTGCAAGGTGTTTGTGATATTGCTTGTTTGAAAAATAAAAAGAAGTTTGTGATTGTAGGAAGAGTTTCTCACCAAAGCAACCCCTGATAAGGGATTGATCAGATTGCTGACGTGCATGGGAGAAGCTTTAAGGACCATTTCCTTCAAAGTCAGGACAGCTTCTTGTGGAGGAACTGCATGTGTCAACTCCTTTGGCGATGAACAGCTTGCTGTCGATATGCTTGCTGATAAGCTTCTATTTGAGGTCAGCCTTCGATTAGTCCTGATTGGCAATTGCTTGAAATAGACTTTTTTTTTCAAATTTGATGTCTTTCTTGGCATCCATGTATGATGTTTATTAGTGGACTGTGGAAAAGAAAAAGTGTTGTAGATTTATGTGCAATCAGCACAGATTTGCAATTTCGCATTTTGATTCCGGTATTGGTTTCTAATGAGACCATTTTGACGACTATATTTCATCTAAATCCATTTCTGAATATCTGCTCATAAGATAATACACTAATTTTGGCTTTTGATGAATAGGCTTTGAGATACTCACACTTCTGCAAATATGCTTGCTCTGAAGAAGTGCCGGAGCTTCAAGATATGGGAGGCCCTGTTGAAGGTTACACTCACACTTCTCACATTATAAGCAAACAACTCAATGATGATTCATTGATTACTAACAACACATTTTATTAACATACAAGCAGGAGGATTCAGTGTTGCATTCGATCCGCTCGATGGGTCAAGTATTGTCGACACAAACTTCAGTGTAGGTACCATCTTTGGAGTGTGGCCAGGTGATAAGTTGACTGGAGTAAAGGGAAGTGATCAAGTTGCTGCAGCCATGGGAGTTTATGGTCCTCGCACGACATATGTTCTTGCTCTGAAAGACTTCCCCGGTACTCATGAGTTCCTTCTTCTCGACGAAGGTTACTCTCGACAACTAAACTGAATTAATAGCTTTCTCTTAATTGAGGTAATGTCATGAGTATTCTCAATTCAGACCTTGACTTCTTTGCTTTGCTGATGGTGTTTGCATAGGAAAATGGCAACATGTTAAAGAGACAACAGAGATTGGGGAAGGAAAACTGTTCTCTCCTGGAAATTTGAGAGCCACATTTGATAACCCTGACTATGACAAGGTTTCATTTTATTTTACCACTTCTAAAATCCTTGAGAAAAATATTTAGCATTCTTTATAGATCTCGCCAAAGTAAAACCATCTCTTACTACCCTTTTGCATTCCAATTCTACAGCTGATCAACTACTATGTTAAGGAAAAATACACATTGAGATACACTGGAGGAATGGTTCCCGATGTCAACCAGGTTTTTGACATTTCTGATCAACTTTCCTGGGAATTCTTTTAGTGGAATGATTGGAAGTAGAGATATTATTTTTGTGTAAACATTCTGAAAAGATGGTTTTGTTTAAATCCACAGATTATCGTGAAAGAGAAGGGGATTTTCACAAATGTGACATCTCCCTCAACCAAAGCTAAGCTGAGGCTGTTATTTGAGGTAGCTCCTTTGGGATTCTTAGTAGAGAAAGCGGGAGGTTACAGCAGTGATGGACGTCAGTCTGTGCTTGACAAGGTGATCGAGAATCTCGATGAAAGAACCCAAGTTGCTTATGGATCTAAAAATGAGATCATTCGTTTCGAAGAAACTCTCTATGGATCATCCAGGTTCAAGGCAGGGGTGCCTGTTGGTGCTGCAGCTTAAGCAGTGAAAGAATTTTTTCCCCATTTTTTCCTACCTTTGCTTGTTGAAAACAGAAATTTAATCTGTCAGTAGAAGCTTGTATGACTTGTATGATAGAAATGAAAATATTCAAGCTATTTTGAAGTTTAGCACCCCAATTTACAAGGTGAAACTTTTCTTATAAAAGTGAAATTTGAAAAGCCAAACGAACTAGCTTCTCCGAGCACGGTTTCCCAAGCAATGGCTCATTAATAAATTGGTGATAATCGCCCTAGGTTGTAAATTCTCATAACATCTAAAGTAAGTTGAATGAACATCACAGCCAGCAATAATGGAGCATGGTGGGATCTGTGGCTGTCTTATCCCTCGGAATGTAAACTTGATAAATGACATATTTTTTTTGGCTCTTTCTGCAAATACAACAATATTGTAAATCTCAAAGAAGGTAACCTTGGATTTATCTCCTGCTAAGCTCCAGCCTTTCTTATTCAGTTACATCTCAAACTTTAGCTTTATTCTTTTTAAGATTTATGACAAGAAATTTTACTGTCTTCTGATTAGCTTCTCTGTATGTGCTTGTCCATGATTGAGTTCGTTTTCTGAGATAATTTGTAGTACAGGCACTGGCACGAGCATGGTGAGTTCAAAACTTCACTGTTATATTATCTCCACAAAACTTCCATTCCATTTTCCGTGCCCAGTTTTTTCCAGTTTCTATGAGGTCTATACTTGTTGAAAAGCCGCAAACGAGAGTGAAATTTGATGTATTTTACAAGTGCTTTTGCAGGCATCTCATGGAAAGAATGGGAGATGGCAAGGATCAGTAGGGGTTCTAGTTGATGCTCCCATGGACAAAGTATGGCCATTGGTTACTCAATCCAAAAGGCTGCCAGAGTGGATGCCGATGGTCGAGAGATGCACCGACATAGCCGGAAACGAAGGCATCCCAGGGTATGTTCGGGTCGTTTCGGGCTTCATGTTCCCACAGAAAAATGGAGAAAGATCATGGATCACAGAGAAGCTGCTCTTTATGGACTCTTCAGCTCACTGTTATAGTTACAAAATGGAAGCAAGCAATGTGGGATTAGACGGGTCCATCAACACATTAAAGCTTGTGGACTATGGAGATGATTCAACACTGATTGAATGGAAGTTTGAAATGAATCCTTTGGAAGGTGTTTGTGAAGAGAGCATCATGGACTATCTGGGATTTCTGTACAAATCTTGCATTAACAGAGTTGAAGGTGCGATTGAAGTAACTGCAGCTTCTAAACAAGTTTGAGTAGGAAATAGCTTTTTTCTGTTTGTTCTGTTCTGTGGGAGGCTGTATTTTCTGTTTGTTTCTCTGGAAAATAACAACTGTGCTTTGTTATGACTTGTGATGAAATGGACTTTGAAAACAGTGGTTGGAAATGGGTACCAATTTTGCCATGGTTGATATGAATTATTGGCGATAAGATATGAATGGTTTATGTGAATTATTGGCCACGAGGAATTTTCTCCATAATGTATATAACCTTTATTCATTAGAGGGGAAGGGTCCAAACAATTTTATTCACACGATGAAACTAAATTCAAATGATATGGATAAAATTTAAAATAAGTTCAACCCATAAAAACTCAATTACAATTTTAGATAATAAATTCAAAAACGTCGACAATAGAAAAAAGCGCGCCAGGTAGGGGTCGAACCTACGACTTTCTGCTTAGGAAACAGACGCTCTATCCACTGAGCTACAGGCGCTTTTTGTTCATTTGATGAAATTATTTATATTAAAAAGAATAACGTAAATTTCAATCTCCTTAACATAGTATTAGTTCTTCATTTATTTAAAAAATATCTGAAAATATGCTCTTATATCTGATTTAAATATCATGCTCAACCGTAAATTTTGAGAATGTGTATTTTAGTTTTTTAAAAGGGTATTTGTGTAGGGTAGCAAAAGTTTTTGCTATATTTGTCAATATAGCAACTAATTTTAAGATTTGCAAATATAGCAAAAAAATTTTAAATTGAATTTTTCGTTTTTTCGTTATTCCAATTTTCTCCTCCTTATTTATCAATGATATTAAGTTTATTAATGATATACCTAATATGAAATATATCAATAATATATGTATATCATTGATGGACCTATATGAAGTATATTAATAATATACTAAATCAAAATATATTTAATATGAAGTATATCAATGGTATACTAAATCATGTATGATGTTTTATTTGTTTTGCTTCTTTAATTTTTTCAAGCTAAGTCAGCGTTTTTAGATTGTTGTTCACTTTCTTTTAATTCAAAAATTCATTTTTCATTCATCACTTCCTTTTCGTTATTTAGCTTCTCGTTTAATTTCTCTATTGATTTTTTAACAAAAATTTAAAAGTAGTTTATAAAAAAAATCATTAACTGTAGGCACAATAGAAATTATTGAAAACTAAATGGAAAAAAATTGATTAAAGACCACCTATAGCATAGTAAAC
>JAOANK020000009.1:434946-447168 GCA_026257165.2 Telfairia occidentalis
GACCAAATCGTACAAGACTTCAAGTTCCAGCATATTTTTTTGAGAAACAAGCTCAAGCCGAAGAACTTCAACAAGCTCAAGAAGCCAAAGAACTTCAACAAGCTCAAGTCGAAGAACTTCAACAAGCTTAAGAAGCCGAAGAACTTCAACAAACTCAAGCTGAAGAACTTCAACCAGCTTAAGAAATCAAAGAATTATAACAAGCTCAAGAAATCGAAGAACTTCAACGAAATCAAGCTGAAGAACTTCAACCTTGAGATCAAACGTCACAAAGTCACACACATATTCGAGAGAAAGAATCAAAAGACCATATATTAGAGATTGTACTACACCACATTAATACAAAAAAATCGAGTTCATTCCACGTATTCTGCTTCTCCGGAAATTTCGTGTGAACAATCACTATGCATCATACTTGATAATTTATAGACAAAAGAGAATAATGATCTAAAGATATTTTTTAAATAAAACAATAGTACACTAATTATAAAAAAAAAAATAGTAACAAAAAATAAAGGAATAATATTGTTTGTTCACTTGATAATTGTTAGAGAAATCATATATATTATTTAACTTCATCAAAATTGAATTATAGCCTTAAGTCCAGAATGTGGGATACATATTTAACATGAGTATCTCTTGAAACTTGAATGTGCCACCAAAAACTTGAGATAGTTTCAAGATTATAGAAATTTTGAAACAAAAAAATTGGAAGACTTTATAATAAAAGGAAGAATGAAGTTTAAGTGTTGGTGAAAAAATGATAAGAAAACTCAATTTTAGTAAAAGACGAAAAGTTACGTCATCTTTAAAATTTTATAATTTTGAAATTATATTATAATGATGAATTATAAGTAAAGAAAAAAAAATATTAAAATGGTTGGAAAAACTATTTCATCCTCTTAGAATTCTATACATTTAATAGTATTGATAATTAATTAAAAGAAAACAAAATCTTTTTTAAGTGATAGGAAAAAACTTGTTGCATTCCAATCTTTTAAATTTAATATATTTATTATTGTTGATAATTAATTATTAATTAATTTAATATTTGTAATTAATTAATAATGACATATTTTATAAATTACTAAATTGAAGAAGGGACGAATTGTCTAAAAATGTTTTTCCACCCTCTTCACTTTTTAATAATATATATATATTATATTATATTATAGATGGTTAATTGACGTAAATGTTAATTGAGTTTTTTTTTTTTTGTTTTTTTGAGTTCAAATGTTAATTGAGTTTGACCACTATGATCATTAACCAGTTCATGTTAATTTGTACAAATAGAACTATTCAGGTAATCACCGGATAACTTTTATTTTACTCTTTTCCATATTTAATTGAAATAAGCAATTCCTAACCACTCATATGATAATTATTCTATTCTTATTATATATTTTCTAAAAAGCTAAATTTGCGTAGTCATATAATTTTTAAAAGTACAGTTTCCTATATTTTGACTAAGAATTGAAAAATATTTTTTAAAAGTTAAAAAAATTGAAAAAAAAAACTTTTTTTTAAAAAAATTGTTATGAGAGGGACCTTAAGATATTAATAGGTCCCAAAAGAATAATTATGATGATGGGGGTCTTTTTCATCAAGCAAAAGTCCCCAATACATTCACTCGACTTGAACAAGCTGAAGACTGTTGGGTTGCTCATAAAGAACACATCATTTTCCAATCCTTTTTCCTTCTTCCTTCGTCTCCAAATTTGAAGACCCTGAGACTGTGACACTGACCCTGAACCAGTTACATGAGATAAATAGGCTGCCTTCAAGTACTAAAACAGAGGTACTTGAAAGTGCACCACATGATTTGCAAAACATTAGAAATTCTCTGTTTATGGAATTTGAGTTGTAGAGTCTGTAGAAGAAATGGTATAAATTGTTTTAGAGAGCCTTCAAATTCCTAACGCCCAAACAAAATATTAGATGGATCAACCAAACCTCTTCCATTTATTCACAACCGATACAGACCATCCTCCAAACCCACCAAATAAAAAAGGAAAAGAAAAAAACCAGAATTCTGTGTGGGATTTGACTCAGCAAGGCTTCTTCAAAATGGGAAAAAAAGAAAAGGGAAAGTTTTTGCATAAACAGTCAAACTGCCTTCCATCCATCATGGTTCCAGAAACAATAAACACAGCTTTATTACAACACTAAAACCCTTTTTGTCTGTCCGTCTGTCTGTCTATACGACCACAACAAAATGACATTGAAAACACATTCCTAACCGCAATGTGTGACGTTGAATTCTATTAACAGGACGTGGCAAAATGGGGAGGACAAGAAGAAAGGAGAGATTGTTGTTGTTGTTGATGATGTTGACGTTGATGTTGTTGTATATACAGCCATGCTCTACGCAACGATCAAGGACGACGAATCCAACGGTACGACGCTGTCTGGAAAATCAGTTCTTGGTCCTGCTAGGGAGTAGTATGCTAGTATGTGTGCAGGGTGCTCAACCACCACCATCTCCTGATCGGCCACCACGACTCGTCTTGATGGAATCAACTCGATGTTCCAGAACGGGCGCGCCATCGCTAGAAGATCACGGCCTGAAGTGGAGCCTCTGTAGCCTTGAACCCAGAGATATCTGAGGGAAGTCAGTTGCATCACGGAGGCTGCTAAAGCATGCTCGCTGAAGCAGCAGCCCCTCATCTCAAGCTTTTGTAGGCTGGGGCAGCCGCGAGAGAATTCCAACAGCCCAGCATCAGACTCCCCCACGTAACCAAGAAGCATCCATCTTACATTTGGGCTGTACCTCCCTATGTAACCAAGGCCAACGTCCGTCAACCCCCCAGGCCGAAGATACAAAGCAAATCTTCTCAGCTTTTCAGAACAGCCCCTCAATAGCGCTTGAACTCCATTGTCAAGTGGCAAATCTGTTATCCTCGCTTCTCGGTCGAGCAAGACGAGGCGAAAATCGCAGAGATTCTTCGAATAAGTGCCGATGCACTCGAGAGAGGAATTCGTGATGTCGGAAACATAGACAGCTAAGTATTCCAGTTCTAGACAGCCCTGAGCCAAAGCAATCAAACCTCTTTGTGAAACAAGGCCTTCCTCGTCCTCCAATCCCTGCTCGTCAGCACCTCGCTCAATTCTAAGCCTTTTCAGTTTCTTGCAATGCCGAGCAAGAACTTCTAATCCTCTATCTCCAATGACGTTTCTTGTCTGTTCAGGGAAACAAAATACATTTTAGACGATACTAGATATTCGGGTACACTTTCTAAAGTCGCCTACAAAGTTTTGGCTCAGGGATTTCCGCTTTGTCCTCATAATGTTGTAAGGCTATAATAATACCAAGCTTCAGCAGTTGGCTCAATTAATATGATTTTTTTAAATCTATAATCATACCCAAAAAAAAGAGAGGGAAAAGTTCCCATCAAGTAGAAAAGGCAATCAGAATTAAACCCAGAGTTGAATGAAGTAGAAATTCCCCGACAAAGCTGTTACCATGTCCCCATCAAATTTCAGAATTGAACCCAGAGTTGAATGAAGTGTTCTATTAAAATCGATGGCGAAACAAGGACAGACGGGAAATTTGAAAACATCTAATAATATACCTATACATACTACATCCAAACTAGAATTCTATGAAAAAAATGAAAGAGAACATAGAAAATGAAGGAACTTATTTTCATACCTCAAGCACTTCTAAGTTGGGGCATCTTTGAATCAAAGTACAATGGTCCTCCGTATGCAGCAAGGCATATAAGAGATCCAACTTCTTGAGTAGGTTTGCAAATGGGAAGACTATTGGCATTTCATTCCTTCCCATGTATGTAAGACCCAAATGGCGGAGGTTCTGGGGCAGGGCTACAGCGGCATACTTCTCTGGTTGATCATTGAAGGAACCTCCACAAAATTCCTCCAAAGAACCAGCAGCGCGAAAGAAGCCCACGAGATCCAGGATTTCACAATCACTAATTTTCACAGAAACTAAGGAACGACAGTTTTTGGCTATAAGTTCAAGATCTTGAAATCTGACTCGGGCAAGATCTGTCATGTAAAAATTTAATGTTTCAAGGACTGTGTTGTTCGTGGCAAGTTCATGTAGCCATTCCCCATCTTTCTCGATTATTGAGCTCTCCTCCAAAAACAACGTTTTTAAATTCCTGAAAGGTCATGAGAAAAACAAAAAAGGAAAAAAAAACGACCGATGAAAATCTCAGGAAGAAATCTAGATGAATCAGAAAATATTCAAGAAAATGAACCAACATCTAAGATGATGAATTATATTAAGGAAGAGAAATCAGAGGAGGGCATTCAGAAGTTGCTTCATTAATTTCTACACGGTAAACATGCTATTATTGGTTCCCTAATATGACATAATGGCTGAAATTGCATAAGGTCATTTAAATCATTTAGATCAGTTGCCTTCTTTATCCACCAATGTCCAAAATGTTTATAACCTTCTTTATGAATGTTGTAAGTTAGCAGATTCTTTCGCTCTGTTTCAGCTTCTCATCCCTTTCATTTGAAACTTAGAGCAGCATAGCATAAGACATCATAAAATCATATCAACGACCCAGATTTTTTTTTTAAATAAAAACCCCACAACGAAAAAAAAAATACAAGGAATATATATATTAACAGAAAAAATCAGGTGATTTCAGCTTTTATTAGTCATCGCTCACCATGAACACAAAAAGGAAAAAAAAACCCTTGAAAGATTAATTTCAGAAGGTAGTAAGAGATCTCAAATTCGCCTTAGGACAGTGATTTGGATACCCAGCCTTTCAAATGAAAAAGGAAAAACAAATGAAATCTCGAGATATAACCTTCAAGATAGTTTCGAAATCAGATACCTGCAGGACCGTCCAAGATGAAACAGCCCATCGGTGGAGAACCCAGAGCATTTATCGAGTTTAAGTGACTGAAGCACGCGGCCCCTCGCACGAGCAAGAAGCTCCAGATCCGAATCCACAACAATCATCCGCCGGAAGTGGAGAGACCTCAAACAATTGAAAGAATCAGCAATCTCCCTTACCCACAGGGTCACGTACCCTCCCCAATCCTCCGGTATCAAATTAAACATCGCCGCCCTGGGCTTTCCCTTCAATTTCAGGGATTCCAGATGTCGAAAACGCCGCCGTAGCCTCTCCGGCGTGGTCGTGTAGCAAAGAGCGATGGTAACGTGTTTGCGAGTGAGCGCATCAAGCTCGTACCATCTCCGGCAAACCTGCGAAACAGCGTCACGATCCTTCGGGTCGTGAATATAGGGCATTACACAGCCAAGAATCACATCAGACATCCCCGAATTCATTCTACTAGCGCTCCGTTCCTCCATAACTCGGATAAAATCGAACCACAGTCTCCAGTCCCAAAATACTCTTCACTTTCGAAGCTAAAGTCCAAGTCTAAGTTGAATCACAATACCAAAAACTTGAAGTTGTCGCTTAAAGATCCGTCTCAAACTTAAAAATTCTTACAAAGTCAGCTACGACAAGAACTCTTCAAATAAACAGACACAATAAAATCCCCTCCCTCCAAAAAAAAAAAGAAAACTCCCCAAATCGACAGTTACAAAAAAAAATCAGTTGGCAATCCGTTAGGGACTAAATCAATCCAGATAACTCCCCTGCAGAATCAAGCTCGAGATGCAGAGAGCTGCAATAAACAGGATCCGCGACGAATAATTGAACAAATCAAACAACACCAGCAGGAAGAAGAAGGCAATCGAATCGAGGACGAATCACCCGACCAAGCAATCGGGAATCGACGGATCATCGAGGCGGCGTACTGCGAGAGAGAGAAGGCGGCGAAGATAAAAGAAAGTCTACCGGAAGGGAAGGAGCATCGACGGCGAGAATCGCAGAATTTTCTTTTGTGAAGCGGGGATTGGATCAGACCTAGAAGCCAAAACTCGAAGACTTAACTAATATGCGCCTCAGAAAACCAAAAAAAAAAAAGGGAAAGAAGAAGAAGAAATAAAAAAAAAAAAAAAAAAAGGAGAAAAAAAGATATGGGGGAAAAAAACAGAGGGGCAGGGGTTTTGGGGAAGGCGAAAATGAAGAGAGTGGTGGGAGTTGATAAAGAAGAAACGACAAGAATGTAACAGACCAATAGGATTTCAGCGTTGGAAAAGCTGAATGCGTAAATTGCTGATTAGTGGCTCTTTCTACATGACGTGGCAGTGTGCTATTGTTTTACTTACTGTGTCACTTCTGTAGCTAATTATTGCTCTTGGTAGTTCTGCCATTAACCTAAACCCGAACATATAATTTTATTTTAATTTAAATCTTATTAAAATCTCAAAATTTTTAAGATTATTCAATTTTGTACTAAAAAAATATTATTTTATTTTAGTTTAACTTTAAAAATATTTCTTTTAATCTAAATTTTTAGGTTCGTTCCATTGTGGTTTTTGAAATTTCAAAATATCTATTTTAGTTTTTAAAATTTTAAAATATAATTATTTTGATCTTTACTATTATATTTATTTGTTTAATGTTCATTTTCAACCAATGTGACTTAAATACATGCCTCACATATATTTATTTATTTATTTATTTGAAGACGAGTTATTAGTTTCTTAAAAATAAAATAAAGATAGGAAGTAAAAGAGTTACTTTTTAAAAAGTTTAGGAACCAAAATGAAATAAACTTAAAAGTTCAGGGATCAAAACAAACATTTTAAAAGTTTAGGGACTAAAATAGAACATACTTGAAAGTTAAGAACTTTAAAATAGGATTTAAATCAATTTTGTTTTCTTTTTCTCTTTTTTTTTCTATTTATCATCTTACATATCTATTTTTTAAGAAAAATAAAACGAACAAATCAACTAATGTTACTGCAATTGAGATTTAACTTGTAAGACCTTATAATTGTATGGGTTGAAACTGTTGAATTTTTTTTTTAGTTCAACAACATATAGTGGTGGGGATTTGAACCACAACTCGATATTTAAAATTTTATAAGTTAGACCTTTACATTTTAATATATATATTTTAATTATACTAATTCTTTGGATCAATTTTGAAATTGATTTAGAAGGCCTAATTCATCGTCTAAATTTTTACCAACTCACTAGGTGTCATGTCATGTGTGGATGCACAAATTTAGGCAGGTACGACATTGTTGACGTAAAGCTCAACTGGGTGCTAGACACATAGACCGATGTAGGTTCTTGCAAGAATGTGGTGTTCGGTTTGATACACTCTGAAGCTTATGATAGTATTTAGTTCGAACTCATGTCGAGTTGAGCAGAATAATGGTTGCATACCTCTAATGGAGTGATGACCCTACATTTTATAAGAAGAGATTCCATGACACTGTTTCACTATTCACGGTTCCTCGTATTTGCCATGTAGCATGATGTTCGTATGGGGAAATATGCCGAGTTATACTCAAGTCACGGCCGTGGAGTGCTCGGCTCATCCATCTCATCACCTCAACACTTCGAGCCACACTTCAGACGCACATCGACGGAGGGGTGAGCCACGTGGCGGAGCCAATTTGCCACCCATATAACATCATGTCAACTTATCATTGGTCAAAATTTTTACCAACAAAAAATGGTATCATCGAAAATGTTAGATGTTAGAGACTAAATTAAAATTTTATTAACAACATAAATCAAATTGGAAATAAAAAACACTACAAGATATACTTTGCCACTACTTTTATTGCAAAAACTTGAGCCTTAAAATTTAAATTTCATTCTTTCAATTTCAGTTTATTAGTGCATGTTTCTCTAATTACAAACGTGTTGATATTTACTTATGTGTGTGTTTTTTAAGTAATTAACCCTGTGTTATTAAAATAAAATTTTCTTTCTGGTAAGATAACTAGTTTATTATTATTATTATTATTATTATTATTATTATTATTTAGTTCAACAACTGAGATGAAGATTCAAACTTTCGACTTTTTTATCGATAATATATGTCTAACCCAGTTGAGTTATGCTCAAATTGACATAAAATATAACTAGGTTATTACTTACATAATGGTGAGTGAAAAACTACATATATATTTCTTAAAAAAAATCTTATTTATCAACCAAACAATATAATTCCAAAAATAAAGAAACAAATATATTTCTTCATTTTTCAAATTAGAATGAAAAACCAAACATTATAATATAACTTTTGAAAAGGTAAAAAGACAAAGAGAAAAAGAAAGTATGTTCTTGTCTTAGTTTAATACAAACAAAGATGTGTTATTTTTTTTCATCTTTAAACAAATAAATTTTGTTTTATTACATATCAAAATTTCCCCTTTTACTTGAATTTAATTGTTTGTTTATTTGTCATATTTGAAATGAAATAACACAGAAGTTTAATTAGTGTAGTATCTCCTCTTATGAGTTTAAATTTTATTTTGGATGCAATATCAAAGTTACCTTGAGATCAAACGATGCAAAAAACCTTAATAGATCTGCCTGAGAACTTTTTAATAATGAGAAATCCTAGCTCACAAATACTAAAACCCAAGAATCAATTTGAATCAAGTCATAGGAAAAAGTTAGATAGGGATTACGTACCTTTTAGTAAAGAACCAAGAAGTAAGACAACCTAAATGCCAAAGATACTATTCACAAGCTCCTTACTCTTGAGAAAAAACACTCCACAAGTGTGATATGACCGATCAACCTTGAATGTTTCTAAATTATATACAAATTTTAAACTACTCACAAGAATTGCAATGGGAGTTTTTTCAAATGGTCATGCAATTTAACAAGTCAAATACTTGAATTGAAATTTTATTCATTAAAATTTTTCTAAATGTGATCAACAAGGGTTTCGACTATGACTATAATCAATCTCAATAGGATATTGGGTTTTATTGTTCGCGATTCTACTGGATTGGTTTATGGGGCGCTTTCACGATTCGTTCCCATTCCATATACTCCCAAATAGGCCGAGATATTGGCCATTCTTGAGGGTATGTGCTTCTTGGCCATATGAGGAGTTCCACATATTGTAGTTGAGTTGAATTGTCTCCTTCTTGGCACCACAAACTCTCTATTGGAAATAGGGAATTGGTTATTAGAAATTTGGTCTTTGGCATTAGGCTTCAGTTCTGTTATTTATTTACACACTCGGCGCGACTCGAATAGATTGGTCAATGCCTAGCCAAGCGTGGCCTCCATATAGGAGTTACTGATTTTTGGTCTCATAGCTACCTCCATGACTTTCCCAACTTATTGAAGGGGAGCAAGTCAATGTAGCCCATGACATTTTCCCATTAATAATTCTTTCTTCCAAAAAAAAATTAGCCCTGCAATGCAATTCGAAAATAAGGAAAACTTTATAATAATTTTTTTTTCTTTAAATTAGAGATAAAAATAATCCTTAGAGCAAAATAATTCTCAATAAAATATCATTTGGTTTTAATCAAAACTCTAAAAAACAATCTTAAAGATCAAACTCCGTGGCGTTGGTTAAGAGATCATAGCATAGGCATGAGGACGAACTATGTTTATGTTGACAAATATTTTAATTGAATCTATATAAACTTTATGTAAAAAAATTATTTTAGCCATTAATTGTCCACAAATCATAAGGCAAACAATTACCTTGATTTATTTATTCAATGCCCAAGTATTTATTAGAACTGATAGTTGAAATTACATATAATGTTGAGTTTGAAAAAGAATGTGATTTTTTTTTTTTAAATTAATGGTAAATAAGTAAAAGTTATTTAATAAAATAAAATATTTGAAATTTTGAATATAGAAAAAACATAAGAAATATAAAATTAGAAGCCTTGATCGAAGCCTTTAAAAGTTTAATGTACGATTTTACTTTCTAAATTGATATGCTCATTAATTTGAATGAAAAAGATTTGGAAACCAAAGTACTTGTTCGGCAATTGGTTATGAACACATTTCTATCCTGTGGGGATAATAGTCCTTTACAAGTTTTTCTTTTTAACCAACAAAAAAAAGTATTATTTCTTTCCAAATCAATTTCAATATTTACAATAACATTAACTTTAGAAGTTATTAAAGATAAGACTTGAAAAACATAAAATAAATGTAATTTTCTTTAATTAAAAGTTTTGTCTTTATATCTCTATACTACGAGTCAAATTTAATCTCAAATTTTTTATTTAATTAAACTGGAATGTGGCCTTGAAAAAAAAATCATCCATCAGTTGAATTTAACTTGTGATGGGAGTTCTTCTATTTTTTTTTTAAGGTAGAACTCTTCTAGCTTGATACGATTATTCTTGTAAATATTGATTCTTCAATTAGTTAAGCCAAAATTTCTTAGTTTTTTTAGTTCAACACAATATGTAGATGTGGAGATTTGAACTCACAATCTTTTGGTTAAGAAATATATGTTCACCAGTTTGATTAAGTTTAAGTGATAGATTATTGAGTTTTGACACTTGTTTATAGTGACTTGTTTTTGTAACGTTTCGTTAAATTATATCATTTATTGATTGATATTTATGATGTTCTAGCTTTCTTTCAGTTATTAATTTTAAGCTAAATATACCAAATAATCCTTAGTCGATAAGATTTTTCTCAATTTATTTTTTAATCTTTTAAAATACTCAATTAAATCATTAAATTATTATTTTTATTAAAATATTTAGACACTTGGGTATATGACACTTGACATGTCATGTGGAGAAAATGAATTTTATGAACTCTAAGTCCAATTTTGCCGAAAGTAGCATCAGAATAATATGTTCACGCATCTAAATGTTATTAAAATAATAATTTAATTATACATCAACTTTTTGTTCACAAATTCTAATAATTTTTTAATGGAAAGACGTAATTGAGATAATACATGTAGGAGAAAATTAATAATTTTTAACCATTGAATACTAAATTGAGAAAAAAATTTAGGGACCATTTTAAAATTTTAACTTTAGCTTTACACTTACAGCAAAAAGAAAATATATATATATATATATTTTCAAAAATTTTCTTACTATCGGAATTTCCAAAAAAGTAACTAAAAAGGCCGTATTAGGGCATAAATTATAATGATGGCGTGCAGCGTAATAATTGCGTTCTTTTAGGGGCATAAATGGGAAGAAATGACAACAATTGCCTTTGCAGATCCTCATTCAGTGGGGAATAATGCCTTTTATTCTATTCTTAAAAAAAAAAAAATTACATTTTGATATATTTTCTTTCAAAACTTCATGGTGAAAAAAAAAAGCCTAAAAAGTAATAACACGTGGCAGATCGTTACGCGTCTGTGAGTTAGTCATAATAAAAACAGCTGTAGCCATATCGTTCACATCTGGAAGCCTGGCAGTATGCCTGACGTGGACGGTGGGACACGTCATCCGTACGGAATAAAAAGGATGGGGGCGGGAAAATATCCAGTACTTCTATCCTCTACTATTTCTATTTATTATTTCTCATGCCATTTTTCATATCAATATATTTTAATAATTGTGTGAGGTCTATAAAATAAAATAGTAGATAAAAAAAATTAAATTTTACTTTTCAAATCAGACCTTAAACTTAGATAAATGTTGCAATTTTAACCATTTATTTAATTTTCACTAATCCATCCATTAATTTTCACAAAAAACAATGTAGAAATTACCGTAAATTAATTAATTTTAATAAAATCAAGAGTTGTACAAAATTAAAGTTTGATTAATGCACAAATTAAACATTGAATAATTTTGCTAAAACTCATACATTTCAACAATTTAGCTATAATATCACTTTTCTGCAAAATTCTATCTTTTAGGTATGTTTTATAATTCATTGAATACATATATATGATAATACTTTTATAAGCAAAAATTTATTGAGGGTAAGTAAAAATTGCAACACTTCTTCAAGTTTAGAATTAAGATTGCAACATTTATCTAAGTTTGAGATTCAATTCGATGAAATTAAAAGTGAAAGGTAAAAATTGATATAACTTGACAAATTTATGAGTAAAAACTAATTTTTTTTTATAAATAATATATAGCTTATTGACGTGGAATAAAAAAAATAGAATTTTTTCACAAGAAAAAAATTTGTATCATTGACAACACGTGGAATTCTCAAATCTCTCCACGTAATAAAAACAATAATCGCTAACTTGTACGAAGAGAATAGTGACTGTTGTTAAGCCACGTAATTCCATATATCTCAAACGTACAAACAGACAAACAGGCGAACAAAAAACACATTGTACCAAAATAAGAAGTAATTTATTTTCATACGAGTAATTAATTACAATTAAATACACTTCTTAGTTCTTAATAACAAAACCTCACCACAACTATAGTAGAGG
>JAOANK020000009.1:461954-480049 GCA_026257165.2 Telfairia occidentalis
GTACACTAAACTCTGTTTTTCCTCCTTGAAAGCATGATTTTCCATGATTAATTTGAGCTAATTTGAGTGTATAGATCTTAATTTCGCTGCTTATGCATGTTGATGCATCCTTCAGGGATGACCCGCTTTTGTTCAAAATCTGTGCTGACTATATAAATAGACGTTGTGTGTCATATACCAGTGTCACTTTGCACCGTGTGGAGGTCACTTTGGCCCCTCTCATACGGCTGCAAAGGTATTGCAATGTGGCTTTTTCTAGCCTTCACGTTTTAAAAACTTCTATACTTTTGTGAGAACATGTGATCAATGCCAGCGAACAGGTAGCATTTCTAAATTCCATGAGATTCTTGCGAATCCTATTCTTGAGGTTGAGTTATTTGATGTATGAAATTTAGATTTTATGGGACCCTTTTCCCCTCTTCTGATGGTCATTTATATAAACTTATTGTTGTAGACTATGCCTCTAAGTTAGTAGAAGCAGTGGCCACTAGAAAGAGTGATGCATGTGTCGTTTCAAAATTTTTGCTAAAGAATATATTCACATGTTTCGGCACACCATAGTCAATAATTAGTGACGAGGGGTCACACTTTTGTAACAAAAATGTTTGATTCTCTGTTAGCTAAATATGGGGTTAAGCATAAAGTCCTTTCGCCTATCATCCCCAAACTAACGAATTCGATGAAATTTCAAATAGGAAAATCAAATAAATTTTGGAGAAGATGGTGAGAACGAAGAGAAAAGATCAGTCCCTAAAGCTGGACAATGCTCTTTGGGCATATAGGATCGCTTTCAAAGTAGCTATTGGTACTTCATCGTACAATTTGGTATTTGAAAAGACGTGCCACTTGCCAATGGAGCAAGAGCATCGAGCTTATTGGACCATCAAGAAGCTCAATTTTGATTTAGAAAGCCGGTGAGAACAGATTGCTACAGCTTAACAAGCTTGAGGAGTATAGGTGTCGAGCTTACGAGAATGCCAAGCTTTACAAGGTACGGTCATGAAACGACATGATTAACGCATACTTCATAGCTCCTTTCTTACTGATCAAAAGTATTTTTGTTTAACTCACGTTTGTACTTATTTCCAAGAAAGCTAAAGTCTCGATGGTCGAGTCCTTTTATGATCAAGGAAGTATTTCCTTACGGAGTAGTTGAGCTGCAATTAGAAGATAGATCGACCTTTAACGAGAACGGTCAGCCAGTGAAACCCTATTGTAGAGAGGAGGAGCGGAATTTGGAGGACATCTTCTTCAATAAATCCCCTTGAGCTGAACCGATCTAGCTAGAGATGTTAAACTAAGCTCTTCTTAGAAGGCAACCCAAGTGTTTCTTTGCTTTTGTTGAGTTTTTGCTTTTAGTAGTTGCTTTCCCATTTCTCATGGAATTTGCACATGTCTCCCTCTTTTCTAGGAGCCATAGAATAGTCGTACTCAACCCACTTGTCTGTTGTGTTGTGTAGCATCTCACCCTCAAAGCTAGTACTATTTTCTTTTCTTACTTTGTCTTTCTTTTTCATATACTAAGAACAATGCATGATGTTAAGTTTGGGGTGGGGGTGTCCTAAGTACTGTGTGCTTGCTAGGTTAAAAAAATTTTGAATTGTATGCTGAGCTCCTGAAAATTGTTGTTGATTGAGAATGATTTGGATGTTGGTTAAATTTTTTTTTATTAGATTGAATGAATGATCGTCTAATTGTGTGCTGAATAGTAAGAACTCTCAACGCATGCTTGTTGAGGACTATGATTATCCATCATTTGCTTCGATTTGTATGTGAGTTGAAATAGTGGAAATAGGAAGACATATTTCTGATGTGAGCCATTTTGAAATCCTTCTTTGATTCCCTTGTCTATTGAGCACGTAGTCTATAACTTCCCGCATTTTTTTTAATTAATATTATGTCTTATTTTGAATTAATTAAGGGACTAAGTTAGTTTTTATGGGTGTTGGAGGGGGGAAATTAATAATTAGTGTTTTATTAAATTACGTGGGGTTCCATTTTCTGAAATTGGGGAAAATTAAATAATGGAAATTTTATAATTAAGGACTTAGGGCTAGGGTTGGAGGGTTGAGGTGAACCCTATAAATATATTGTTAGGGCCCTAGCCATCGAACCCTCTTCCTATTCCAAAAAGAAAAAGGTCATCTCTAATTTTCCTCTCCTTTTCTTTCAACTTCATGCCAAATCCCTTCCACTTCCCAAAAATTTTCCTCCCTCACACCCATTGTCTTCCTCACATGCATCGCCCACCACAGCCGACCAACAACATAAGTTCTTGGTCTTCACATTTTCCTGAGTTTTTTCTGTTTTAATCATGTTTCCTCCATTTCTCGGTCATTAAGGAAGCTTTTGATTTCACAATCTAATGGTTGGAAAGAAGCACAAAGTAGATATCTAGACGTTGGTGGAATCAAAATTGCAATTGAAGGGATGGAGAGGAGTTGCAGCGGCAGTGCGTGTAACACACGTGCCAAGGTTCTTGGTGCGAATGATGGCACGTGGCGACTCTGATCAGAGTTATTCCTGTGGCATTGGACTTTTGAGGGTGACTATATTCCAAATCTGGTCCCTGTTGGTCCATTTGAGCCGGTGCATGGGAGACATTCGCCGGACAGCGGCAGCGCGTGAGCTACAGATGGTCCAAATAAGGCAGTGAGCTCCCTACGTCAGTTGCCCCTCAAAAACCCTAATTTTTCTTGTTAACACTAAATTAATTGAATTTTAGGAGACTAATTATGGTATTTTGGGAAATTGGACCTAGGATTGCTTAAGGAATCGACTGCTGGATCACCTATAATTTACTTGCTATTTTCTTGAGAATCGAGGTAAGTAACTTCGCTCTTGGATAAACTATCGGGCTAGGTTGGTAGTTATGGATGGTGTGTTGCATGTTATGCATAGTTATGGATTGCGTGTTGCATGTTCGTATGCTGGTGCTATACCATCTCAACTTAGTGCTTATTTGAGGTTCCTCCAAAAAACTGTGGGTCTCAGCTGTGTACGTAAACGAGGTTTCTCGAGATGGTTACTCTTGTTTGAGAGACAGAAAGTAGACCCCGCATGAGATGCATGACTATTTGTGTTTACATTACCGACCCTAGGGGTCGGAGTTACTTACTAGGTATTTTTATCGTCAACCTATTCCTTTTCTTTTCTTTTAGGTAAGGATCAAGCCTTTGGGGGTGGCTGACGAGGAGCGCACTACGAAGAGGGTCATGGTCACAAGTTTTGTCTTCCGCATACAGATATTCATTGTTTTATTTAATAGTTTTGAACTCATTGTTTATATTTTTTAACATTATTTTACTTATGCCTCTTACTTGTTACTTTTAATAAATAATGGGGATCCCAGTACGTTACCTTTAAGTTTGAAACTTAATTATTCTATTTATTTTATGATTTAATAAAGGTTGTTTTTCAGCTAAGTTAGTAGTAAATCTAATTTCGAGCATGCATGCTAGTAGCGCCCTAGGTAGTTCATGTCTAGAAGTTGGGTCGTTACAGTTGGTATCAGAGCTATTGCGATTCTGTAGACTGCTTTCATCATAAGCACTATTTTGTCACCATGGATATATTATAACTGTCTTGTCACCAACAGGTATCCTTCTAATTTAGTATGTGATTAGCCATGTTCTAAAAAAATGTGCTAGGATTGTGATTCCCTTGTGTGAAGACTTGTATGATAACTTATGTGATAGATAGGCTGATTTGGGCTTAGTTTTAGATCATACCTCTCCGTAGAAGAGGAACTGGTTGGTGAGGCAGAGGCAGGGGTCGTGGCAGAGTTGACCCACCCCGTACAGTATGTGAGAATCAACCTATGGAACAACCTGAGGTGGAGCCATAAGTCCATCCCGAGGTGCAGCCGAAGGCATAACTCAATGAACAGCCAGTAGAATAGTAGGCTCCTCCTACAACTGAACTTCTTACGACGGATGTTGTGCAGGCAATGATATAGGTCACGTTGAATAACCAATGACACAGTTCTTCTAGGGTCATGGGAGTGTTTCGCTTAGGCGAGATACATAAAAGATTTCAAAATATACAACCCTTAGGCTTTCAACGGAGTAACGGTCGACCCTACGAAGACCGAGTCCTTGCTCACATTTATTGAGGGTATATTTCAATATATGGACTGCCCCGAGGAGCAGAAGGTCTATTGTGCCATTTTCATGCTACGAGAAGACGCATTGTTATGATGGGAATCGACTGAGCGTTCAATCAATGTCGCAGCAGGATCGATTACGCAGACATAGTTTAGGGAAACAATTTTGGTACAATACTACCCAGTCATAGCACATTTTGAAGGGCAGGAGAAATTCCTCAGTTTGAAGTAAAGTAGTCGGACAGTGGAATAATACGAATGAGAGTTTACAAGCTAACATGTTTCGCTCCAGAGACGGTGGACACTGACGCTAAAAAGACTAAGGATCATGGGGCTAAAGGCTGGAGTTCAGGGTGTGGTAGCGGCATGTTGCTCATAGGATTATGCAATGGCCTTGAAAGCAGCCTCCATGATTGACTCAAAAGCCACTAGTGTGTAGACATAGGTGAACATGGGGGTCAACAGTTCACAGATAGTTGCAGCATCGACTTGATTGTGGTATTAGATCTTATGTTCCAAGATTGAGATGCTTCTTTCAATCCATAAATCGACCTATATTAAACTTGCAGACCATGTTTTCTTGACCTCGGTTAATGAATCCCTCTGGTCGCTACATGTAAATGGTCTCCTCAAGATTACCATTCAAAAAGACAATCTTGACGTCCATTTGCCATATTTCATAGTCATAGTATGTGGCAATAGATAGTAGAATCCAGGTAGCTTTGAGCATGGCAACAGGTGAGAAAGTTTCTTCATAGTCAACTCCCTCAACCTAGGTATAACACTTTGCCACTAATGTAGCCTTAAAGGTCTGCACCTTTCCTTCTACAACCTTTTTTATCTTGTAAATCCATTTGCAACCTATAGGTTTCACCCCATTAGGTAGATCTACAAGATTCCAAACAAAATTGAAGTACATCGACTCCATTTTGAAATCCATAGCCTTAACTCATTCATCTCGGTCTACATCATTCATTGCCTGTTTATAGGTCAATGGATCCTCAACATCGCAATTTAATTTGACAACAAGAGTTTCAGTTAAACCCATATAGCGAGTAAGCTGGTTCGTAACCCTCCCACTATGTTGAGGTACTCTCAACTCTTTAGGTGGATGTGCTTGACTAGATGAACCAACATCAACAACTCTTGTTGTTGTACTAGCTTCTTCAACAACTCTTGTTGAAGTTTCAGTAGTTTCTTTGGAAAGTTAATTTAACACGATTTTACTTATCAGTTTATGCTCCCTGATGTGATCCTCTTGCAAAAATGTAGCATTTTTCGATACAAATACCCTATTTTTTTTAGGATCAAAGAAGTAACCACCTCCCGTTTTCTTGGGATAACCTACAAATAGGCATAGTTTTGAACGTGGTTCTAATTTCTTTGGATTTGTTTCAAGCACATGTGCTGGACAACCCTAAATCCAGAAATGTCGTAAAGTGCCTTTACGTCCATTACATAACTCCGAAGGTGTTTCAGAAATACTTTTGAATGGAACACAGTTCAAAATATAGACTATAGTCTTACTGCATATCCCCAAAACGGATCAAGTAATTGAGCATAACTCATCATAGACCTAACCATATCCAACAATGTTCTATTCTCCTTTCTGGTACACCATTTTGCTAAGGTGTACCAGGTGCTAAAAGTTGGGATATGGTTCCATGTTCCATCATATAGTTCTGGAATCTTAAATCCATATACTCTCCACCTCGATTCGATCGAAGTGTTTCAATGCTTTTACCAAATGAATTCTCAACTTCTGCCTTGTACTCTTGAAACTTTTCAAGAGCTTCAAACTTGTGTTGCATTAGGTAAAGATACCCATACCTTGAATAATAATCAATGAAAGAGATGAAATATTCATACTCTCTTCTTGCCTTAACATTCATAGGACCACAAAGGTTTGAATGTACAAGTTATAAGGGTTCTTTGGCTCTATAACTTTTTCTAGTAAAAGGTCTTTTTGTCATTTTACCTTCAAGGCATGACTCACATACTGGTAAAGAGTTTTTTTCTAACTCACTTAGAAGTTCATTCTTAACCAATCTTTCAATCCTATTTGAGATTAATGTGGCCTAATCTTAGATGCCAAAGATGGGCATTCTCTTTAGGAGAAATTCTTTGTCTTTTATTTTGAGTTTTTGCAGTTCTGAATATTTCAGTACTAAGGATGGCTTTTGATTCTAACAGCCTTAGCACATATAAGTTACTTTCTAATTTTGCAGAAGTAATGCTAACTCTATTTCGATAAATAAACACTTTATTCAATTCAAACGAAATAGAGTACAATTGTTCCAACAAGAATTTTACAGAAATCAAGTTCCTTTTTAAATCAGAAACAACATATACATCTTTTAATAAAATCAAAGATTTCTATAAAAGTAACTGCAACTGTCGAGACGACTTGCCCAGTTCCTACCTGCATAGTCATCTCGCTAGTCTCAAGCTGCTGCTAGGAATTAATCCCCTGAAAGGAAGAACAAACATGATTAGTGGCACCTGAATCTATTATCCAAGTAGAATCATCATTCTCCACTAAACAAGTTCCAAAACTAGTAAATCATATTTACCTTTCTTGACCTCCTTTTTCTCTGCCAAATACTTGGGGCAATTCCGTTTCTAGTGCCCATCCTGGTTGCAACAGAAACAGCTTTCTTTTGCAACCTTGGTCTTCTTGCCATTCTGAGCTGCAGTAGAGTTAGCTTTATTCCTTTACCTCCCTTCTTCTTCTTCCACTTTTTGGTGCTAGAGGAAGAAGGTATAGACTTGGTTCCAGAGGTCAAACCTTTGTGTAACCTTTTTGAAGAAGTGGCAACATTTGCCTCTCCTTTTTGCCCCTTGACTTTTATCAAGGACTCAAAAGGCTACAGTTCATTGAGAATGGTGGTCAGGTTGAGTTTAGCTTGTTCATAATAGCGTTACTACGAAACTGAAAAAAAACTCTCAAGTAGAGATTCTAGAATAAAGCTAACCTGACTGGCCTCATTAATGATGGCCCCATTCATTTCAGCCAGGTTGAAGTGGGCCATTATACCAAGAACATGTTCTCGTATAGAGGTCTCCCCGTTCATACAGAAATTGAAAATGAACTTCAAAGCGTCGTGTTTGATTTTTTAGGACGGTTGTCTAGACATCTCGCGCAATGACTTCATGATCTGTTGTGCAGTGACCATGGATTCATGTTTCTTTGCCAAAACTTTAGTTAAGCTGGCAAGAATGTATGCTCTAGCCTTTTCGTTTGCCTTCATCCACCTCTCATATGCATCCCGAACATTTCGAGACGTAGTAGGAGAGGGGATGTGGAGACATTCCTCCATTAAGACAAATAGAAGGCCATCAATGATAAGTACAGTATTTAACGTGTTTTTCCATGTCGTATAACTGTCTCCAGTCAACTTATCGGCACTTAGAAGATTAATAATAACACTAGTGATTTTTGCTAAAACATACAATTTATTTCTATCAATATCATGTAAAACCCTTTAAAACCAATCAAATTTAACAAAATTTTATTTTTCCCTATGTGACATCTCATTTTGCAATGATGCCTCAATAAGTTAGGATAAAAACCACTGTAGGGCAGTCAGTCGCCCCTTCACTAAATTGAGACACTCTCAACCAATTATTACACTAGAATAACTCTTATTCCTATAACAATTAGTCACCATTATTTCGGTCAAGAATTTATTAACTTCCTTAATAATTCTTCCTAAGTGTAACCCTTCATTTTAGACCCTAAAGTTCCACCCCAATGAGTGAACCATAGGGAAAAATCAAATGGGGTAAAAACTAAAGTGATTGTATCCATTACTTGAGTTTGAGTTATATTTCATGCAAACACCTTCCATAGGGGGACACAAGCAAACGGTGCTATGAGGCCGATCATAAAACCTAACTCCAAACTAATGAAGGAGACTGTGGGTTATGTTGACACACGTCCCTCTCCCACTTAGTATAAACACTCTCTCTGTTCACCTTGGTATTGATCTATACAAACACCTTCGTAGGGGGACACAAGCAAGCGGTGCCATGAGGCCGAGCATAGATCTTACAGTGTGAACTTATAGGGAGATACGTGAAAAGAAATTGACAGATTTCATATATCATTTCTCCCACTGAGTGTTCTAAACCTAGGGTTTATTTACTTAGGTAAATACGGCTAATTACTTAACTAAGTCCATTGTTAAATTGACCCAACATAACTCTTATGTTGGATAGTTTAACAATATATGATTGTGAATTCTAAATGCTTCAACAAATCTAATCATTTATTGCATGCTTATAAACTAATTGTCTAATTCACCTTTCAAGTACATTCCCAGGTAGGGGTGTTCCATTTTTGTCAGCTTAAAAACCCCTTCCTGGCCAGAACTTTCCTCAGACAAAGGTCTTTATAGACAATTATTTTATAAAATTTAACCTTTTACTACATTTATTTTAACTTATTAAAACAAATATAAAAGATTAACCTATTTCTAATCATATTAGAAAATTAGTACATAGGTCTAGGTGAATTAATTTTAAACTATTTAAAACGTAATCGTGACCTTATGTTAGCATGCAACTCTTATTTATACGTTTTATTCTATTTTATTAATTTTATAACCCTTATAAAACAATTGAAAAATAAAACTTATAACATACATCTAATGATATTGATTAAATATAACAATTATATGTTATTAAGAAATAGCATTTTCAATGTTAATTTTTTTTCATCATATAATATAACATTTATATTAATCTCTAATGAAAAAAAATATTTTAATCATACAATATAACATTTATATTAATTTATGATGCATGGATATTCATAACATGCAACTATATAATATAAAGTGTTATAATGTATAGTATGCATGGATAGATATCATGAGAATTAGTATAAGTGTTATATTAATTTATGATATGAATGCGGATGAATGTTATGGATGAATGTCGTTTATTTTATAAGTGTTATAAAATGAATTAAACATCTAAAATCTATAACTCAGATAAACAGTATGCTCTCTTAGGGTTAATCACTCAAAATCCACATTTTTTAATAGTTAAATTAGGTGGATTTTTTGTAAAACTAAGTTTACAAAACTCACCCGGCTAGATCCTAACTAAGGCTCGACGTATTTAAGTTGATGGTTTACGAAACACCTCCTACCTGGGGATCGAGCTGGTGTCTAGGTTATGTGAGCTCGATTTTATGAGCATGTGTGAGCGACGTGAGGTAATAAATGTTTTATCACTTAGACATCGTAGTTTAAAATCTAATATAAACATTATGCTCGGATTAATCACCTAGGCTTAAGTTATTTTTTTAGCCGGAATATACCTAACTTAAAGAATACCCAAAACCATATAAAACAGTTTAGTGGGAGAGAAATAGTACATATGATGTATTATTATTTAGCTCTCACATCCCTAAGAGTTCCATCGTGAGATTTATGCATAGCTTCGTATCTCTTTTAGCGGGACTGCTTCATTCGGAAAGTGTTTACATAAATCAATAACAAAGTGAATAAGGGAAGTAGTTCATAGTAAGTGGGTGAAAGGTATGTGTCAACATGTCCTACGGTCTCTTTCATTAGGTCACACCGTGAGATTCCTATGTTGCACCTAGTTGGTGTTATTATGGGCGCCTATCCAATCGGAGGGTTTGTAATATGCGATTCGAAACACCGTGAACTCTAGAAATGGATAGGATTTCTTAGGTCTGTTTTCAAGCATTGTCTTTCCCTCGAGAGCTTGTTTGATTCTGATCTCTGAAATCTGAAAATGGAAGGTCTACACTAACAAAATTTTCTAAGTGTTAGTAAATTTTGACCGAATAAACGATAACTAAATGCTAATGGAATCAGAATTATTCTGGTATTAGTGTTTAGTCAAGAATGTCTTGATTCAGTGAAAGAGTGATTGACTACCCCTCGATGGCGATTATTCCGACTCACTGAAGTATCGTTGCAAATTAAAATTTGGTAGTTATTAAAAATTTGCTAAAATTGATTGGATTAAAGAAATAAGGTTCATCAAATTTTCTGATATAAATTATTTATTTTTCAGCAATGACTAGTTTGATAATCCAACTACTCGCTTCTGAAAAGCTTAACGCAGATAATTATGCAACGTGGAAATCAAATCTAAATACAATATTAGTAATCGATGATCTCCGGTTCGTTTTAACTGAAGAGTGTCCTCAAAATCCCAACTCAACGAAAAACCGAAATGTTCGGGATGCTTATGACAGATGGACAAAGGCGAATGAAAAAGCCCTTAGTCTATATCTTGGCTAGTATATCTGATATACTATTCAAGAAGCATGAGAAAATGGTCACCGCCAAGGACATCATGGACTCACTGCAGGCGATGTTTGGACAACCATCTTCATCGGTCATGCATGATGCTTTAAAATACGTTTATATCTGCCGCATGAAAGAAGGAACCTCTGTTAGAGAATATGTTCTTGACATAATGGTCCACTTTGACAGGGCAGAAGTAAACGGAGCTATCATAAATGAGAAGAGCTAAGTCAGTTTCATTATGGAGTCTCTTCCGAAGAGTTTCCTACAGTTTCGAACTAACGTCGTGATGAATAAAATTGAATATAATCTGATGACTCTTCTTAATGAGCTCCAGATTTACCAGCCTCTATTAAAAAATAAAGGTGTGGAAGCTATATCAAATGTTGCTACTTCTTCCAAGAGATTTCCAAGAGGATCGTCCTCTTAGGGTAAATATAGCCCTTCTTCTTTTAAGAATAAGAGTATTCAGAAGAAGAAGAAGAAGGGTAAAGGATAGCCATGGCTCCTGCTCCACAGAATAAAGGCAAGGGAAAAGTTGTAGATAAAGGAAAATGTTTCCACTGCAACCAAGATGAGCACTGAAAACGGAACTGCACGAAGTACCTTGCGGAGAAGAAAGCTGAAAAAGAAAAACAAAGTAAATATGATTTACTGGTTGTTGAAACATGTTTAGTGGAAAACAATTTTTCAACCTGGATACTGGATTCAGGAGTCACTAATCATGTTTCTTCTTATTTTCAGGAAACTAGTTCTTGGAAGCAACTTCAAGATGGTGAGATAACTCTCAAGGTTGGATCAGGGAGCTCATCTCAGCCAAGGAAGTGGGAGATATGAAGTTGTTTTTCAGAGATAGATTTATTTTACTTGAAAATGTTTTATATGTTTCTAATTATTGTAGGAATTTAATATCTACTTCCTGTTTGTTAGAACATTTGTATAAAGTATCTTTCATGGTAAATGAAGTGTTCACTACAAAAAGAGGTATTCATAGTTGTTCGGCAAATTTAGAAAACAAGTTATTCAAGTTAAAACCTACAAAAGTTAGAGATGTATTTAATACTGAAATGTTCAGAACAGCTGAGACGCAAAATAAGAGGCAACGAGTTTCTCAAAGTACCTATCTTGGGCACTTGAGACTTGGTCGTATTAATCTCAATAGGATTGGGAGATTGGTCAAGAGTGGACTCCTAAATTAGTTAGAAGACAACTCTTTACTACCATGTGAATCATGTCTTGAGGGTAAGATGACCAAAAGATCTTTTACGGGAAAATGTCTAAGAGCCAAAGAACCCTTGGAACTTATACATTTGGATCTTTGTGGTACAATGAATGTTAAAGCTTGAGGAGGGTATGAATATTTCGTCAGCTTTATTGATGATTTTTTAAGGTATGATTATATTTACCTAATTCATTATAAGTCTGAAACCCTTGAAAAGTCCAAGGCTGAGGTTGAGAACCTATTAGGTAAAACCATTAAGACACTTCAATCAGATCGAGGTGAAGTGTACATGGACTTGAGATTCCAAGTCTATTTGATAGAACATGAAATTAAGTCTCAACTCTCTGCACCTAGTATGCCTCAGCAGAATGGTGTATCTTAGAGGAGAAATAGAACATTATTAGACATGGTTCGATCGATGATGAGGTATGCTCAGTTGCCTAGTTCGTTTTGGGGATATGCAGTACAGACTGCAGTATACATTTTGAACAACATTCCCTCAAAGAGTGTTTCAGAAACACCTTATGGGTTATGGAGAGGACGTAAAGGAAGTTTATGTCACTTAAGGATCTGAAGATGTCCAGCACATGTGTTGGTGCAAAACCCAAAGAAATTGGAACACCGTTCCAAATTACGCCTATTTGTAGGCTATTCCAAGGAAACAAAAGGTGGTCTATTTTATGATCCTCGAGATAATAAAGTATTTGTGTCAACAAATGCTACGTTCTTGGAGGAAGATCACATGCGAGATCATAAACCTCGCAGCAAGCTAGTATTAGATGAGATTTCCAAAGAAACCACAGAAAAATCAACAAAAGTTGTTGATAAAACTGGTCTTTCAACAAGAATTTTTTATAGAACTAATATTTCTATTCAATCTCCTCCCTCTCAAGAGTTGAGAGAGCCTCGACGTAGTGGGAGGGTTATTCGTCAGCCCGACCGTTACATGGGTTTAAATGAAACTCAACTCGTCATACCTAATGATGCGTTGGAGGAACCATGGTCCTATAAACAGGCAATGAATGATGTAAACAAGGATCAGTGGATTAAAGCCATGAACCTCGAAATAGAGTCTATGTACTTCAATTCGTTATGGGAACTTGTAGATCATCCAAGTGAGGTAAGACCTATTGGCTGCAAGTGAATCTACAAGAGGAAATGAGATCATGCCTATAAGGTACATACCTTCAAGGCTCAACTTGTGGTAAAGGGTTATACCCAAGTTTAGGGGGTGGATTATGAAGAAACCTTCTCCCCTGTTGCCATGATAAAGTCGATTAGAATACTATTATCCATTGCCACATATTATGACTATGAAATATGGCAGATGGATGCCAAGACTGCTTTTCTGAATGGCTATCTTGAAGTGAGTATCTATATGACTCAACTAGAGGGGTTTATTGAATAGGGTCAAGAGTAAAAGGATTGCAAGCTCAAAAGATACATCTATGGATTAAACAAACATCTAGATCCTGGAATATGAGATTTGATGTTGCAATCAAATCTTATGGCTTTAAACAGAATGTTAATGAACCTTGTGTCTACAAGAGGATCATTAACTCTACTGTAGCTTTTGTATGTAGACGATATCCTTCTCAGTGGGAATGAGGTAGGATTTCTAACTGACATAAAACAATGGCAATAGACTCAATTCCAAATGAAAGATTTGGCAGAGGCTCAGTTTCTTCTTGGAATCCAAATAGTTCGAAATCGTAAGAGCAAAACGTTAGCCATGTCTCAAGCATTGTATATTGACAAAATCTTGTATAGATATAAGATGCAGAATTCCAAACGGGGATTATTACCCTTCAAGCATGAGATTCACTTGTCTAAGGAACAGTATCCAAAGACACCTCAAGAAGTTGAGGATATGAGACGTATTTCCTATACATCAACAGTTGGTAGTTTAATCTATGCAATGTTGTGTACAGGATCAAACATATGCTATGCAGTAGGAATTGTCAGTAGATACCAGTCCAACCCTGGATATGATCATTGGACTGTCGTTAAGAATATTGTCAAGTATCTTAGGAGAATGAGGGACTATGTGCTTGTGTATGGGAGTAAAGATTTGATTCTTACGAGATACACTGACACTCAGATTTTCATACTGATATGGATTCTAGGAAATCTACTTCGAGATCTTTGTTCACTCTGAATGGAGGAGCCATAGTTTGGAGGAGTATTAAGCAAAGCTGTATTGTCGACTCCACCATGGAAGATGAGTATGTTGTTGCTTGTGAAGCAGCAAAGGAAGCAATATGGCTTAGGAAGTTCTTCACTGATTTGGAAATGGTTCCAAATATGCATTTGCCAGTCACTCTGTATTGTGATAACAATAAAGCAGTTGCAAATTCTAAAGAACCTAGAGGCATAAACGTGGGAAGCATATCAAATGAAAGTACCATCTTATCAGGGAGATAGTACAACGAAGCGACATTACTGTCAGACAGATAGCGCTAGAGGACAACATTGTTGACACGTTTATGAAAGGCCCTCTCGGCTAAAGTGTTTGAGGGTCACCTGTAAAGTTGGGACTCCGAGTTTTATAATCTAAGGCAAGTCGGAGAAAATCTTAGGTATGATATACCCAAGTTTATTGTATTTATTGTTTTGTCTCTTAGCTCAGCAACATTGTACACCACTGGAGTTTCAGTCCAAGTGGGAGTTTGTTGGGTTTTATTGTCCTAAAACTCGTGGCATGTAAGTATTGTAAATATATTCTATTATCAATAAAGTGGTTATTGTAGTTATTCAGTAAAGTTGTTATTGAATAAAGTAAATGATTATGTATAACTCTATAAATCCAATAAACTAAGAACTCATGGCTATACTATGAGTACTTGAACTCTATGTAGAGATATAAAAATGGGTCAAGTTCGAGTAAATAGCCAAAATGGTCTATAGGATAAGGATTAGGTTGGGTACCTTATCTTGGGGATACTGTTGGACGCGACCTAAGTTTATATATGATACAAACGATATGATCCTGAGTTGTTCATGTGGAGACATGAAAGTGGGGGCATTCTATGCAATAAGTTTGCATAAGACCAGACCGCGAATTAGTCATTGTTCTTTATAACGTCGTTTACTGATAAACACTGACTAATTTCATATCAATGACCTAGGTAACTTGACCTTAATCTTGAGTTAACTATGAAATCTTGTTTATTCCGGATTATCCTTAGATCCGCATGGGTGAGAGAGACTCATCATTGCCTGCTCAATATGCCTCCCATTTCAAGGGTAAGACTGGGTAGATAGCTGGGGACATAGTCCTGCAAGACAGAATTCACTTCTACCCAACTTTAGGGATAGTAGAGAGGTTGTTCCCTTAAGTTCTAATTTCAGGTCTGGAACAAAGGGCCCACCCTCCCATTGGCCCGAGAGGGAATCGGTTTGATGGTTGGACAACAAACCTGTTGTTCATTAGAGGGTCAGTGGTACTTAAGGAATAAGAGGTAATCCAGAGGTAAAACGATATTTTGACCCAGCTGAGATTGCGAACAACCTGTGAATGGTCGACTTACTAATCATGGTTATATCAAATGGACAGAAATATATCTATAGTGAGGAGAGTGCAGCTACGGGCTTTAGTGGAGTGATCCATTAGTTAACGAATGTTGGTTAACTAAGTTAAAGAGTTTAACCAGTTGATCTGAGATCATTAGAGCTCATGATCTATAGGTCCATTAAGTCCTTCGGCTAGCTCACTTCGGATAAAACCTTAGGACAATGTGGTGAATGAATTTGAAATGTTAAAATTCAGGTTTATGGAGAAAATATTAAATATATATGATATATTTGAACATCTCAACGTTTAATTAGGAATTAAACGATTAAGAAGAGTTGAAAATAATATTTAAATGAGATTTCAATGTTATATATATGAATAGGGATTCATATTCGAAAAAATAGTTTTTTCAAAAAATCGAGATTGGTAGAGAAATAATATTATTTTAATATTTGATATAAAAATAATTTAATTAAATTAAAAGGGTTTTAATTTAATTTTCTGTTTTTTGTTTATTTGATGTTTGAAATTAAATAAAACAAAAATAAAAGAAGAAAAAAGAAGAAAAAAAGGAAAAAGAAAAGAAAAGAAAATGGAAAATTGATTTCTCCATAAATCCATTTTCTTCTCATGCTTTCTCACAAATAGCCACCTCTCCTCTACTTGATTTATCATCAAATTGGGTGTCAATTTTTAGTGAATTAGTTTTGCATGAATTCTCCTATAAGTAGAGGATGAATTTATGTTCAAGGGGTTGGTGATTTGATCATATCTTGTGCCCAAAATTGGTGTTCAAAGTGTTGACACCAAAACACTTCCTCCTTCCATTTCCTCCCAAATTCACCACAAATTCAGATCCCACAATCCGTTCCAAGGCTGGAGAATAGTCGAGAAGACACTAGTGGTGGTCCAAAAGGTGATCGTGACCAAATCCACGGAGAAATGAGGTTGAATTTGATCTTCGAATGTGAGTTTCTCATTTCTCTGTTTTTCTAAGTTTAAAGAGCATGTTTATCCATTAAATTGAGCATATGAGAGTGCAATTTGATCCTTTCTGCTGTGCTAGCATGTGTATTAATCCTTAATATTAAACTTTCTTTTAATTAATGTATCATATATATTTATTTTTTCTTTTATCATTTCATGCATCTAATACATTAAATTTAAATTTGGACAACTTCAAATTTAATTTTCTTTCAACATAATTAATTCATTATTGAGCTAGGAAGGGGACCTTATGGACCTAAAGATTATAAGCTCTAATGATACAAGATTAATTAATTAAACTCATTAATTAATTAATTCTTATTCATAAACTTGAGGTCACTCCACTAAAAACCTGAGATTGCACTCTTAGGCAATGTAGCGCACAAGTTATGTCCATGGATATATAATTACTACATGCAAGTTGACCATTCACAAATAGTTAATAATTACAGCTAGGTCAAAGTCCATTTTACCTTTGTAATTATATCTTACACCTTAAATACTATTGATCCACTAGTGAACAATATGTTTAAAATCCAACCATAAACTAAGTCTCTCAGGCTAGTGAGTGGGTGGGGCCCCATTGTTCAAGTCTCGAAATCAGCACTTAAGAAAATTACTCATCTACTTACCCTATAAGAAATGAATGAATTTCATCTTGTGAGATTATGTTTCCAACTTCCCATTTGGTCATGTCCCCCAATATAGTAGGCTTATTGAATTGGCTTCAAAAGCCATTCTTACCCATGTAAATCAAAAGACATGCCCACATAGGCAAGAGTTCATAATTCACTCAAGATTGAGATGAAATCGCATATGATTATCCTATGAAATATTAATCTTCTCTTTGAACGAATTTATGAAGAGAGATCAAGTATTTCGTGGTCTTGTCTTATACAAACCCATTGTATATGATACCCCAACTCACATGACTCCACATGAACGATTTGGATCAAATCATTCATAATCTTTACAAAGTGGGTCGTATCAATAGTGCCACAAGGATATGGCACCTAACTTTATCCATATACTATGTACTCTTTTGGTTATTACTTGAACATGATCCTCCTCTATGTCAACTACGTACTATTCAAGACTACATGAATTGTTGGGGTTGATGCCCTAAACCTCGTGGTCATGTAGTTTATATATTCAAACTATTTATTTGATAAAATAAGAGTTATTTTATTCGACATTTAGTGTGCATAAACTCAATCCAATAAACTAAGATCCAAAGTTATTTTATGAAAACTTAAATATGTATGTGGAGACATACAGGTGGATCATGTTTAAGAAATAACCTAAATGGTTTGTAGTGTCTTATCGTAGTGACACTACGGATACGGCCCGCTTTGTGATTGTTACAAGTGTTGTAAAGTGTCACAAACGTTTTGATCTTGAGCGTTCATGTGGAGACATGTGAGTGGGGGTATCCTATGCGTGTGAAACATGTATAAGACCGGACCGTGAAATGATTAATCTCTCGGTATAACACCGTTGCTGATAAAGACTTACATTTCACTAGGATGATCATAGGTGACTCGACTTTAACCTTGAGTCAGTTGTGAACTCTTGTTTGTGAAGGCAGTCATTTAATTACTATGGGTGAGAGTGGCAAGATTCACTGACTCTATAATTCTATCTCTTTGGGGATTTTTCTGAGCAGGGAGCTAGGAACTCAACTATACAAGATTGAAATTCACACATTTACAATTGCTCCCTTAAGAGCTGATACTGGGGCTTGAACAATGGGGCACCTCACCCTTTCGCTGGCCAGAGAGGGGACTATGAATATATTGTTCATTAGACGTATCGGTGGTGCTTAAGAAGTTAGAGGTAACACAGGGGTAAAATGGTAATTTGACTGAGCTGTGAGATGAGCAATTGTGAAAAGTCCACTTACTATTGATTGATTAAATCCATGGACACAAAAATATATCTACAGTGCGAAGAATGCAGATGTCGGTCTTTAGT
>JAOANK020000009.1:494636-516534 GCA_026257165.2 Telfairia occidentalis
AAGCCACAAATCTCATCTTCTTTCTACTTTGATTTGGAACAAATTACAAAAGGATTTCTCAGATTTAAAGAAAAACCGACAAAAAATCTACACAAATTCACTTCCTCCCATCAGGATTTTTTATTTTTTATTTTATTTTTTTTTTTTAAAAGTAAACAATATTTACCCAAAATTTCAACTTTCTCTCTCTAGTTTCCCTCTCCCTCTCCTTCTTCTTCTTTCTTCTTCTTCTTCTTTCTTCTTCTTCTTTCTTTCTTTCTCTCTTTCTTTCTTTCTTTGTTTTTCGTTCTCCTTTTCTTTCTTTCCTTTCTTTTCACTTGATCTCTCTTGGTTTCCAAAAATAAAACCCTCTTTATTACTTTTTTTTTTTTACTCTTATCCAAACCACACATCACAACACTCAACCTTTTCCACGCGTCCCTTTCCCTTATTTTTCTTTTCTTTTTTTAAATCCAAGTGAAGAATGTGAAAAAGGTGAAAATGCCCTTACATAACTCAAATAAGAAAGACAACCCAAAAACAACAATTTGGCATATACATATAGCCCTATCAAATCGAATCAATCAATTTTTTTCAAAAATATTCAAACTAAAATACAAAAACTTACAATAATCAATTTGATAATGGTAACAAATTACAAAAAGATTACTTTAAATTCAAAACTAGACAATTTACAAGCAAAATCATACTTTCAAATAACAAAACAATTTAAAACATACGACATATACTTTCGAATATTTGTACAAAATAAACATAAAAATCATAGCAAAACCAATCAATAAAAACATAACAAAAACATTGATTTTGGGAGGGGTATAAAAACTAATTACATAAATCTTTAAAGCATACAAACTTTTGAAAGGATATGGAAATCACTTACCTCAATCAAGAACCAATAGTTCTAAGCTTACTTCCTCTAATCAAAGTTCCAATTTTCTAGAAGCCTATACTCAACCAATGCTCAAGATTAAGACCAAAAATTTTATCAGACTAAGAACTAGTCTAGGTATGAAACAAACTCGTATACCAAAATTTCTCATTCAAAACAACTTTCAATTAAAAAAATAGTAAAGAAAGACTTTTTTGGGCTGAAAACTAGATCGGGAAAATAACAAAATTCTATTAAAAAAATAGTAAAAACATATAATTTTTAAGTAAAAATCAAAACAATAAATTACCTAAGCGAAACAATTGTTTGATAAACTTTTTTTTGTGTGTAAAAAGAGACCAAAAAGAGCAAGAATAGTTCAACTTTAAAGAAAAATAAAAACTGAAATAAATTTGAAAATATTCTTTAATAAAACTCTTTTAATTAAAACCAAAGCAAAACTTCGATAAAACTTTAAGCCAAAAAGTAGGCAAAAAAACTTCAAATTCTTGAATAAGAAAGAAACTCTAAAATTAATAAATATCCCAAAACCTTAATCTCAAAACAAAGAATAATTAAACAAAAAGAATAAGTGCAAACAAACTTACCGAATTTTTTTGGAAGAGGAAAAACTCCCAACACCTTTCTTCTTTCTTTTCTTTGGAATAAACTTTTAGACCTTTAAAAGTTAGGGCTTAGAGAGGTTTTTATAAGAAAACCTAAAATAAACCCCTAAATAAAAAGAATTATTTTTTTTTAAAAAAATAATGACAAAAAATATCTTCTATTTTAACTAGAAGATAATATTAAATAAAAATTAAATAAAAATAATTTATCAAATATATATATATATATATTGTCGACCGTTGCATTGTTTTTTAGGAGTTTAAAGATTTTGGAACATGCGAGACATGATTTAATTTTAAAAAAATTATTATTAAACATATGAATGCTGGGCAATAAAAACGTAGCTAGTGTTTTTACCATGACCACATGCTACTAATTGAAAATATAAATATTATATTTTATCGATATTTTTTTATGAAAAAATAATTAAATTAAAAGTAATACCAAAAGTATCTTAATTTGATAAAGTGGAAGTGTAGGCCCATCAAACTAGCCTTTGGCATTGTATCATATATGTCATCGAATATGCCACACTCATGTGTCAACTTACAAGGGGTCCACGTAATGCCATTAACCATGTCATCAACACATGTTGTAAAGCATTGTATTGATAATGATTGTAATTTTCAAGAAAAAATTCTATACCATTTTTTTTATTCTATTTGTATTCATTATTTCTCACATTAGCACCATTTACTAATGGTATGAATTATTAAAATAAAATAATTTATTAATTATTGATCCACTTAATAAGAATAAGTATTAAAGTAGTATTGTCAAATCGAGTATAACTCAACTAGTTAAAGATATATTTTTTTTTACCATGGCTCTTGCAGGCAGATTACTCGCTAATCCAACGGTCTTAGGTGTCTTACCTCACTGCACTGCCTGGTTCGGCGAAACTGCAACTCACCAAACTAATGCGAAAACCGGCGTAGCTTTACGATGCCGCGTGAGAAATTAACTCTTTATAAAACTTAAGTGGATTGTAAGCCATACGTATTAATTTATTCATATAAACATTAAAATTTCTATGAAAATTATTTTTTAACTTAATATGTGTCATATAATTTTCTCTATTTTTGTACATAAAAATATCTCTCTTAAAACATATTTTTTAACATTCTAATAATACAAGGAATTAAACAAATGGAACTGTCTGGTAATAAGATCCTCAATAATATAATTCCTTTTTTGACCTTGTACACAATTCATTAACATTAAATTCAAAAACATAGTAACAGCATTCATGCAATTTTGATATCCATTTTTAAAACTACAAATTAAGAGTGTAGATAAATAATTAAATAAATAAACAATGGACTCTTAATGCATTATAAATTAAGTTGTATTGAATAAAGACCGTTTGTTTTTAATTCAATAAATGTAGAGTTGAGAATCGAACCATCGACTTTTGTGATAAAACTTAGAATTATGCTTGGATTGACGTGTCGAATTAAAAATCGTTATCATAATGCTTAAGCGTTTTTTTTTTGTTTAAATAATCATAAGGCTTAAGCGTTATGAAGTATACAAATGCTCAGTTTTTATATTTCTTTTCTAAAAATCTAAATAAAATAAAATAAAAGGAGAATTAAATATATAATATATAATTTTCCATAAACACACACGAGACCAAAAGAAAAATGGTGAGATTTGGAGAAATTTCTTTTGAAATTAAAAACCAAAATCGGTACCTTAAATTAATTACCATCTAAAAATATACATATCTCAAGTTTACCAACCTTATAACTATTCACCTGTAAATAAATTAATAATTTCTGATCTCATTTTCAAATAATTTTGACACTGAATTTGAGAGCAAAAAAAAAAAAAATTGTAATAAAGTAAATTATATGAAATGTTAGAATAAAAAATGTGTAATCTTCCTTATCAGTTACTTTATGAGTAACCATTTTACCCTAAATTATAACACAATCGTGCTGGTCCCCATTATGGAGATAATCCAATACGCAAAAACTCCATAGCCAATTTCAGTTCTTCATCTAACAATCTTCACTTGTTTTTTCCTTCCGATCCGCCGTATAAGATCGATCCTTAACCGCCATTATTGATAATCGTTTAATTTTCTGAAGTAGTTTCGCCTCGATCGGTTTTTTCGATCGACGAGTTTGCGAGCGGCGGACGGTGGCCGGAAACAAACGCGGCCGGCGACGTAACGCCGAAATGATCAAGTCGCCGGAATGAGATCAGGAAGCTCTTCACGACGTCCGGTGATTCAGCGGCTCCGGCAAATCGCCGTCACGATCAAGATCAAGCTTCTTCTGTGTTGTTGCATCGGATTCGCTGTCGTACTCTTCGCCGCCCGCGCCTCCGATCTCATGGGATGGACCAGCGACGACGGCGCTACGGCGGACCGATACTCCACGCCGCGGTTTGAATTCCGATTCTGATCCGTTTTTCTTTCTCCCGCCATTTTAACAATTTTCGTTTCTCGCTCATGAATTTTGTTTTGTGCTCATTATTTGTTATGTCGTCACGCAAGGTTGGTTGAGATTTCTGTTGATTTTGACGTGTTCGTCTTTGATAGGGTTTTATATACTAAAGTGGCTCGTAATTTTTATTTGAAAATTATTATGCTCTATTTTCTCGATAGTTTGAAATTGTTATCAAGATTTGATTACTTCGATCACTATTCACTTTTGTCAGTTGGACATGGAAATATATAAATTAGAAAATATTTTTTCATCTAAAATGTAGGAACCGTTATGCAATTTTGATAAACACATGGAAGCGGTACGATCTTTTGAAGAAGTCGATTTCTCACTACACGAGGTGTATGGGAGTTGAGTCCATACATATTGTATGGAGCGAACCAGATCCTCCACCGAATTCTTTAGTAACATTTCTACAACGGACGGCAAAGGTGAATTCAAATTCTCAAGCGGAGTTGAGAATTGAAATGAACGAAGAAGATAGCTTGAACAATAGGTTTAAAGAAATTAAGGATTTGAGGACAGACGCCATTTTTTCAATTGATGATGATGTTATATTTGGTTGTTCAACTGTGGAGTTTGCTTTTACTGTTTGGCAAAGCGCGCCTCAGACCATGGTTGGCTTTGTGCCCCGCATGCATTGGCTTCATCCCTCGGTATGTTATCAAAATTAATTAGTTACTTCAATCTTTTTTGTTCAATTGCCTTTTGTAATTTTGTTCAAGATCTTCTTTTCGTTCTTTTCAGTTTTCAAACTTGATATATATGTATTTGTGAGTATTTAAGATAGGATAGTTTACCCGTAGCTCGTTGATGATCAGACAACTGCTTGACCCAACTATATTTAATTGCCAAGAATATTCTTAAGATATTAAATTCTAAATAGTCATCTTGACTTGAATCCATTTGCTCAGAGTTCTTTCCAATTTACATTAGCCTATATTGACCACTAAAAACCCATTCATAGTACCAAGAAAACTCGAAGTAGGATATTAAATACTATGCAAGTGGCCACCAACATGCTCTTAAAGTCTTTTTCAATTTACATTAGTGATTATTATTGACCACTAGCCCCACTCATGATGGCCGCCATGACTTGAAATCATTTGCCAAGGAAACTCGTAGTATATTAAATACTATGGCAAGTGGTCACCGTAGCTTGAACACATTTGCTTGAAGTTCTTTCCAATTTAACAGTAGTCTTTATTGACCACTAGGCCCACTCGTGGGGGCTGTTTTCAAATATTTTTAAATAACTATTTTCTTTATTATTATTTAATTTCTCTAAACATTTATAAAAAGAAAACTGTTGGGTTATTCCTTTCTAATTAAGATCCTATGCTTCCTATACATGTAACTTGAACAAATAAAAAGTCTATACAATGAAAGATCTACGCTTGACATTGTTAAATTTTTCTAAACGTTTATTAAAAAAAAAACTTGAAAGTCCTACATTATTCAATTAGACATATTTTTTAACTTAAACACACAAGTCCATGTATTAAAATTCTTCTAAGCATTCCTAAATGTACATGATACCACATAGATTTTGTTTAAATCTCTAAAAATTGTAATGAAATATGAACAGAAGTAGTTTGAAGTATCAAAATATAGGGGTTTAAATTTAAGTTGAAATGTTTGGTTAATGTTGTTGATTAGTAATGCAGAAGGGAGAAAATGGGGGTAGATCATACAGGTATGGAGGATGGTGGTCAGTGTGGTGGACTGGTACATATAGTATGGTGCTTTCAAAGGCTGCATTTTTTCACTCCAAGTATTTGGGGATTTACACCAACCATATGCCTCCTTCCATTAGAGCTTATGTTACTAAAAACAGGTTTTAATTTCTTTTCTTTTCATTCTTTTCTGTGACTTTTATTCTGTTAGATTGTACTGTCATGATCTTGAGGTTGAACCTTTTTCAGGAACTGTGAAGACATTGCAATGTCGTTTCTTGTTGCTAATGCAAGTGGTGCTCCCCCTGTATGGGTCAAAGGTATGAAATTAACTATATATAATCACGTTTTAATTTATTTTTTTGATGAATTCTAGATTGAAACTTTAGATAGAACAACTTAGAAGGAGGGTCTTGTTGATTTTAGTTACCATAGTTGATTGGTTTGTGAAAACTGAAATTCAATATCATTTGGTTAAAAAACCAACCAAATGGAAAACTTAAAAGCTTTTTAAGTTGATATGCTTTAGGATAAATACAAATTTTAAATCAACTTAACTTAGATATAAGATCAAAATAATATCATTATTATATATATATATATATATTGGAAAAAATTTGCAAACAAGCATGCTTAGCTTAGAAAACACTAAGATATGGTCATATCTATCAAATTTTAGTATGTTTCTTTCAAGTTAGAATTAGATTGAACATAATTTAATTGACTAAGACATATCTTCGACCAAAAAATCACGGTTCGAATCCTCATTCCCACATGTTGAAAAGAATTAAATTGAGTGTAATGATTGAAGGAAATTGGAAGGTTTTAACAGGCAACGTAGACCTCTCAAAATGGATCGAATGCTCCTCTCATAATCTAAATGTTCAGAAACCCCTTGACGAGATAATATGGAGGTTTATATTTATGTATTATTGGAACTTGCAGGTAAGATTTATGAGATAGGGTCAAGTGGGATTAGTAGCTTAGGAGGTCACAGTGAAAGAAGAAGCCAATGCGTGAATAGGTTTGTTGAAGAATATGGTGGAATAATGCCTTTGATATCTTCAACTGTGAAGGCTGTTGATAGTCGTCACATTTGGTTTTGGTAAAAAAAAAAAAAAAAAGAAAGAAAAAAAGAAAAAGGGTTCATTATATAACATAGTTGTCTCGTTTACTAGTTGTTAATTAGATATTTCAACCACATCTATATGTGTGAGTGATAGGAAGGAAAGGATAGTCATAGTGTAGCAAGCAGCATATACTGAATAATTTCTCTCCCCTCAGTAATATTTCAAAACTCAACCCACATTCTTGCCTTTACCTTAATCCTTATCTGATTTTAATATTGATTTTCTTAACCGACAATTTTGTACAAATTTAATACATCTGATCTGATCTCATTTTTGTTATCTGGAAATCTTGGGTTTTCATGATTGATGGTGATGTTTCTCCCCTATACGTTCGTTCTCTCAATTATTTTTCTGCACATAATTTTGTGGAAATTTTTTTCATTTAAATTCCATTTTTATTTTGAATTTTTTTAAATATTTATGTTCATATTTTAACTTTTAGACTTTTCTTTTGAAGTTTGTAAGTGTCCGAGTCTATTTGGTAGGAGTTTACTTTGATATGTAGACATATTGAAAGTCAAATATGATGATAAATACATGAATTCCGACGTTGTATTAGGTTACAATTTAAATTTTCATAAATAAAAATAATTTTTTTTAGTACAAATTAAAATTGAAATCTGAAGGAGTGTTTTAAAAATGTTAGGGAACAAAATAAAACTTTAACCTACAATAAAGTTTAATTTTAATTGGAACGTTTATTGTTCTTAAATTATTTAATTAGATAATAATATATTATCCATTCGTTTCAATACTCTTTCTTTTTCTTAATGAAGAAAACCTATTTTGAGATGAACATGGTGCATCGAGAGATGATATTGAAATTAATAGTTTTTTTTTTTTTGCCCATGGAAATCTACCTAATTATTAGATTAAATACATAAAAAGTGAAAAAAATATTAATTAATATTCAAAATGTTGATGGCACGGGCAGTGGGCTTCACAAATCGTCGGGAGAATAATCGACAACACCATTATTTCGGAGTTGTGTGTCACAGACTCACATTGGAACAAAAACCTCATAATTTTTCATAACAGAAACCAAGAATAGTGTACTAGAAAAAAACCAAGAACAGTATTCATTGAAATCCTGAATAACACATTTGACTGTAACATTCAACTTAATGTAAAACAAGTTCTGAAAAACACATAATGGAAACTTCAATCTGTGAGTCTAGGAGATGCAAAACACAAAAGTCCCTAAATCTCAAACATACAGATTAGTCGAACAAGCTGAAACCCATGTCGTCGTCAGACTCTTCTGCTGGCTCTTCCTTCTTCTCTTCCACCGCTGCAGCAGCTGCAGGGGCGGCGGCAGAATCAGCGGCAGCAGACACGGCCACAGCCACAGCAAACTTGCTAGGATCCTGTCACAAGTATAATGAAGAGTAATTGGTTATTAGTAGTCAGTCAGATCCCTTTAATAAAATCATTCAGTACAAAGGCTAGTTAGTCAAAACGCCCATCAAAATGGACTTCGTACCTCGAGATACTCCTTAACTTGCTCAGCCTGAGGGAAGGAGTAGTCGGTAGCAACTGCAACAGCAAGAAGATTTTTGTATGCATTGATGAGCATGTGTGGTGCAGCAGCAAGAGTTGGGTATGAAACGGCCAATGACAAGGATGTGACCATGGAAACACCAACGGCAAACTTCTCAAGAAGATCATCCTCAGTCAGATCAAGCACCTCAGGGTTAAAGACCGAACCGTTGTCATAAACAGAGAGGACAATTAGACCGTATGAGAATGGCCTAATTCCCAGCTTGGCAAGGAGAGCAGCCTCAGAAGATCCAACCTTATCACCCTTCTTAATGAGCTCCACAGGAGTGATAATTTCAACGGTACCCTTGTTAATCTTGGTTGGAATGTTAAGAACCTGAAAGGGGAAGAATTCAAAAAAGTCAGATTCCATTCATGGAAAAAGGATTACTTTGTTAGTAAACTTACATACCTGGAAGAAAGAGGTCTGAGATGGATCAAGCCCTGTGTTGCCTGGTGGGACGATGACATCAATGGGAGCAACTAAACCAACACGAGCAGGGGCTCCGACCTACATAATTTGGAGAACACTTAAACTTCAATGATAGATCACCAACCGAATATCAAACACTAGGGAGATAATTTGCACTTCCTAACTCATTGAAGGTTGGTTAAAATTAAGAAAATGCAGACTGAAGACAGTGGATTCTATGTGATCTCAATCAAAAGCCAATACACTCTCAAAATTAAAAGTGCCAAAATTGCTTTTCCAAAGACAATTTCTATAACTTATGCTACATAAACAATCAAATAATCTATGATAACACAGCAGCATGGCAGTTTACTTCAATGTGTTCGCAATTTCTAAATGTCTAATTCCAGTATCTATAGACATGTTAAAACAATACAACAAATAATAATGGCCATAGACTCCACCAACAGAATCCAACAGCAATAATATTTAAATTCGACGGAAATTTATAACCCGGAAAGAGGGTGGCAAAAGGAACTCATAATATGAAACATTCATTATAATAAACAATCATTAACATTAAACAACATCATGTTTAATATCTCACAACTAACATGGTAATCCCATTAAAGTATCATCTATATGGAACATTAAGTTAGGGAGTATTCGATGTGAACAAAAAATAACAGGATAAAGTAGACCGCACACCTTGTATTTAGCCACCTCTTCACTGACTTCCTTCAAATCACCCTTGGTGAAGATCAAGCCAACATTGCCCTGATACAGTCAAACACAGAGGTTGATTGTAAAAAGCTCCATTTATTAGAAAAATTGCAGACAAAGATTCAAACAAAAATATAACAACAGAGAAATGGAAATTTGAACCAGTTTACAAGAACCCCCAGAACTTCACTTACCACAAGAAGGGGAAGAAGATTGAGGTAAGCCTTGTTTCCGGTCTTGTCAGAGTGGATCCTCACGGAGCGCTTCATCATGGTGTTTTTTCCCATGAGCACAGTGGAGTCGCCACGGAGACCTTTCCTAATGTTCTGGAGCTGTTTGGATCCCACATTGTCCGCAGCCACAATCAAGACCTGGCTGTACTCATCGAGGAGCTGGCAGAGCTTAGAATCGTAAGCGACCTTCTTTTCAGCCTTGGAGGGTTTAATCGCCATTGAAATGGGTTTCCGAAGAAAAATCTAAAATACAACAAAAGGGTTAGTGGAAGAAAGAAAGAAAAAGCAAAACCGAGGGCCAAGACGAAGCTGGGGCTCTGTCAAGGCGGACAGCGATGCTATGCCGTCTCTTTAACCTCACTGTAATGCTAAGAAGCTTTTTTAGGGTTTTGGACAACTCCTGGGGAGCTTAGAAAGCTGGTGAAAGATGGAAATGGCCGCTGGTTCGCTTTATATACGTAATTTGGAAATTAGGGTTTCGTTTTAACCTAGATCCGACGGTCAATGTTCGTTGTTGGTGGCTTTCATGTTTTGGGTTTCAACGCTTCTGGGCTTCTCTTGATTTTGTATAATAGCCCACTAAAAAGTGGCCTATAATTAAAAGAAGCCCATCGATCTTTTTTCTATTATATTTCAAATAATATAAAAAAAATCAAATTCAAACTTAATATTTATAAGTAGAGAAATTAATGCTTACTTTTTTTTTTCTTTAACTACAATGTATAAGAATGGAGATTTATCATAATGATTATTAATTGTTTGAGGATTTATTATAGGATCTACCACAATTAAGATATCATTGACCTTCATTTAAGAATCAAATGTTAAAATCTGTGCTATATTATTTTTGTTCAACTAAATTTACCGTGGTGATTATTAATTGTTTAAATTATGGTAGTATTTTTTAAAAGTTTCAATGCAAGGCATATATGGAAAAGAAAACCCATGGTTTTTATTTTATTTTTTATCAAAATACTGAAATATGGAATTCTATGATGATTTTATTTTTTTTCCTATAAATAATATTTGATTGGGACTCAAAATAATGACACCATACTTAATACAATATTTTTCAATTTTATGATTTAAGTAGTTAAGTTATATATCCTCGATCAAAAGGTCGAAGGTTCAAATTCCTACTTTCTTATGAAAGTTAGTCATTAAAACTAATTTTGTCATTAATTACTCTTATATTGTTGGACTTTATTCTTGAAATAATTATCCTTGTATTCAGGCGTTGATGTATACATATCACTACTCATCTTTTTGTGTTCACTTTCATTCCCTATGGCCTCTCTGTTTTCTCTCTTCTATAGTATGGTATCAGAATTTCACGCTTAACAACATTAAGAAACTCAAAAAAATGGGGGATACAACAAGCAAACAAGGAGTACAAAGTGGGATCAATCGAGATAATCAAATTAAGACAATCAAACTTATGGTATTACCCATGGAGTCACTTATCCATACGCCTCCCAACAAAATAATATTTTTGAGCGCAAACACAGATACATAGTCATATGAGACTCGCACTTTTATCTCAATCCTTTTGTACCTCCTTCATTTTGGGATGATACTTTTGCTACTACTAGCTATACTATTAATACGTTGCCTACAACATTCCTATATGGAACTTGTCTTTTGGATAAGCCTTTTGGTAATAAATCCTCTTTAATTTTTTTCTACGAGCTTTTGATTGTTTGTGTTTTCCTTGCTTAGATCTATACAACTCCCATAAAACTTCTCATTTTCGTTCTTTACCTTGCCTTTTCCTTGGTTACAGTAAATGTTACAAATGATGGAGAAATATGGTAAAATTTACATGTCAAGGAATGTTGAATTGATGAATTTTCCTTCCCATACTTCTCTTTTTCCATCAACTCCACAAAAGTCCCTCTACGATCACTTCCTCTTTACTTATCCTAACTCCTTCAAATTAAGATTCAAAAATTGTACTTTTAAACTGAAGATTGTATTGACCGAATATCTTGAGGTTGAACCACCTAATGTCAAAGAGGCCTTACAGTGAAGGCAATGAAAGAAGAATATGAGATCGTACTAAAAAAATAATACATGGACATTGGTCTAACCTCCTTCAAATTAGAAGATAATAGGTTGTCAGTGGGTATTCAAAATCAAAAGAAACACATATGGATCAATTTCCAGGTGCAAAGCACTTTTGGTGCCAAGGGCTCTCACCAAGTAGCTAACCTAGATCACATGGACACGTTTAGTCTAGTGATTAAAAGTCAATTACCATCGATGTTCTTCTTACAATTGCTTTGCTTATGGCAGGAATTTGAGGCAACTTGACATTAATAATGCTTTCTTGCACGGATTACTTTATGAAAATATGTAAATGGAGCAGCCATCTGGTTTTACTTCTAATGAAAATTAACATCTAATGTGTAAATTACATAAAGCCCTCTATGGTCTAAAGTATGTGCCAATGGCATAGTTTGATGGTTTAACCTCTTTCTTAATTTCCATTGGCTTTAACACATGTCACTTTTTTTTCACCGAAGTCCAATATCAGAATATTACATCATCATATACGTTGGTGATATTGTGCGGTCACTAGTTCTTCCACTTGAGCGGCTGAAATTACTTAGTCTTCAATTCTCCCTCAAAGATCTTGATGGCATGAGCTACTTTTTTGGTATTGAAGTATCTTATTCTCCATGTGATGGCCTCTTCATGTTTCAATCTAAGTACATTTATGATCTTCTGCATAAAGTCCAAATGTCAAATGCAGATCCAATAGCTACTCTAACGATTAGTGGGTCGTTTATTACTGCTGTCAAATAAATGAGAAAAGTGTCATGTTCTACGTTTATATAGAAGCATTGTGGGTCCTCTACAGTATGTCACAATTACACAACCTGAAATTGCCTATTTGATCAACAAATTATGTCAATTTCCCATCCATTCTACATTGGCAAGCAGGTAAGAGAGTTTTAAGGTAACCCTATCTCGTGGTTTACTGCTGTTAAAACGACTAACCGTAATGACAGGACATCGACCACTGGATTTTGCGTTCCGTTTGGACTTTGGAGGTAATTTGGTCGTGTCGGGTTCTAAGAAATCTATTTAATTTATTCCATTTTTTTAATATAATTATATTTCTCTATCAAATATGGTCTACGGACTTGGAGCCCAAATAAGATCGGCCCAACAATAAATCGTAGAAGGAGCCCATTATATTCACCCATCGTCGTCGTTGGCCAGCGGAGGTCCAAAGCAGCACCGATCAAGGTGACGAGGACGTCTAACCAAGTAACCAACGAACGCTCATCTATTTCAATTTTGAATCCAATGCCTTGATTTTCCAGAACCACCGGCAAATGGGTTCCTTATATCGTGATCGGACGTCGGAGTTTCGGTCGCTGTCGGAGACGCTGAAGAAGATCGGCGGAGTCACAGCCGCCGTCGATCCAGCTCAAAGTGAACGATCGGCGTCTCCTCCGTCGGGACCACCGGCCTTTACCCGATCGGAATTCAGCAAGAAGGCCTCGCGTATCGGATTGGGGATCCAAGAAACCTCTCAGAAGATCGTGAGGCTCGCTCAGTGTATGCATTTTTCGATACCCTCCTTGAAGCTATGGTTTTATTTTACTCTCTTTTGCTCCGTGTATCATTTCCAGTTCTGTTTGGTTCCTGGAAAATGTATTAATTGGTTCGAATTTGGATGGTTTTTTTAATTGAATTTTTTGTATTGTAGCAATTGGGATGTTTTGAATTTTGTATTAATCCATGGGTAGTGGAATCTTTTTGGTAAGTTTGGTAATTTGAAATTCTGCAGTCTAGTATGAACGTTTAAACCCGTCTAATTTGTATTTATCGAATTATTTTTTGCACCGAATTTCATTTTTGATTTGCGAGTAAGGCACTGCAAATGAAAGTCATTTACATGAAACACTGGATGAAGTTTACTTCGTGATAGTTAACCATGCATCGTAATGAATGTACTAATGTGTTGAAGCATTAGTTGATTTACAAATCAGAAGCAAATATACTGATTTTCACATATCTTTTGCTTCTTTTCATTTTCTTTTATTTAGTTATAGAGTACTAGTTGAAATCATATGTTGTTGCTTGTTAAGAAGTACTAACCAGAGCCCTTTTTATCCTTCCAAACTCTGCAGTGGCAAAAAGATCGTCAATGTTTGATGATCCAATCAGGGAAATTCAGGAATTGACTGCTTTGGTTAAGAATGATATTACATCCTTGAATGTCGCTATAACAGATTTGCAAACCATCCTAACGATCGAGACAACAGATGGAAATTATTCAGAGGATAGAGTGGTTCATTCAACAGCTGTCTGTGATGACTTGAAGAGCAAACTTATGGGAGCTACAAAACAGTTGCAAGATGTGTTAACCACAAGAACAGAGGTATCTGTGAAACATATCAATAAAACATGTCCCGTATACACACAACTTTAGCTTCCTAAATATTTTAACTTATACTTCTAGTTATAATTTTTCTATAACAGAATATCAAGGCCAATGAGAGCCGGAGGCAAATATTTTCTTCAAATGCAACCAGAGAAAGTCCTTTTCAAAATCAAGCCAAAACTGTAACCCAACCTCCACCTTGGTCAAGTAATTCATCTGGAAGTGTCCAACTGTCCTCGTGAGTATTCAAGTGACATGCGAATATTGCTTCTAATTAACTTAGCACCCTCTAGTACTTTGCCCCATCTCAAATGATAGAGACAAGATATTTTTTATTTCCCAATAATTTAGTTACTTATGGCCAAACCGAACATAGCTTAACTGATTAAAGACATATCTCCCTGACCAAGAGGTCATGGGTTCAATCCCCCCACCTTCACAAGTTTTTGAACTCAAAAAAAAAATTAGTTACTTATGCTTTGTCCTCTTACCAGGTTGTCATCAAATGGAGCTCAAGTTGGGGGTCAATTGAGGTTTGTTTTATGTCACTAACCATGCCCCGTGTTCTTATTGTTCTTGAATAGCTGGAAAGTTATGTATTTATGACAGGAAAAAGTAGTACTTATGATGCCTATGGTTTTAGCGGAGTCAGATAGTTTATCTATTTGCTTGTGCTCATACATGGTTGAACTTAGTATCTCACAATCATATAGCTATGTATTTGGCGTTCTGTTTTTATTTTTTTAATCTATACCCTTGATGTGCGTCCTAATGATTTTAGGAAGTTGTTTGATTACTCTTTCAGTTAATATAATGCATTCGAGGGGTTTCATCATAGTGCTGTATCCAAATATGCTTGCCAAGTTGTAATCTTAAATTAACCTAGATGCCATTCATAGACATGATAGCCAAATGGTTGTTTATGGCATTCTTGTTGATGTCATTTTTCATTAAAACTTTTTGCAATTTGTTTGGTTAGTTGCTTTTTTCTGGACAATTTCTTTTTCGCTCCTGTTTGAAGTCTGGATCTTGTTGCTCAAGAAATTTTTATAATTGAAATAGTACAGCAGGTGCAGTGCAGTAGAGTAATGTGCTTGTCCATAACTACTTGTATTGTGCCTTGTTAAGTCAGACGAAGGTTAGCTGTGGAGAACACTCCATCCCAGCAAATGGAGATGTCAATGTTACAGCAGGTGGTTCCTAGGCAGGAAAATTATTCACAAGGTCGTGCAGTTGCTCTTCATAATGTGGAATCCACCATTTCAGAACTCAGTGGAATTTTTACTCATCTAGCCACAATGGTTGCACATCAAGGAGAACTTGCTATCAGGTAATATCTCCTTGCTTGGCTGTTTCTTGTTTAGAAAACAAAATACGAGCGTTTTTTGTTTGCTTGGTTATCTGATCTTTGTACTCGATGCCCTTTACCTTGACATTCACATCATTGGTTCATAATCAGGATCGATGACAACATGGATGAATCATTGGCAAATGTAGAAGGTGCTCGAAGTGCTCTTCTAAGACATCTTAGCCAGATATCATCAAATAGATGGCTTATTATCAAGATATTTGCAATTTTAATACTTTTCTTGATGATCTTTATTTTCTTGGCATAAGCGTCAGCTCCATACCCAACTACAAATTTTTTTGCTGATAGTATGGTCTCACTTTCTCGGTCAGTAGCTTCCACTTATCATGAGTCTGATGGCGCTGTAAGTTGCCCCTGCCTGTAGATTCAAGGATATTCCTTTTCTTATGGGGTTCTATTAAGTCTTTCTGAGTACATGAACACATCAACTTGCTTTACAGAAAGAAGCATGTACACTGTATTGTGGTAATTTGGATTTGCATGGTATATCAAATTACTTGATTAGGATTATGATTTCAATCTCTTCCGCCTTGTTTTAAATTTGTTTGTGCACATATGAGAATTTAAATTCATCAAAGTTGAATCCTCCTTACTCCACTATGTTTTTTTTTTTATAGAAAAATCGAGCTTTCATCGAACTGATTGAAAGAATATACAAGGGCATATAAAAAACCGGACCCATAAAAGAAGTTCAGATGCTAATTGAGAACCGTGGTTGTTATCCTGAGAAACCTAATTGGACTAAAGCAATAGTCTCTTTGCTTAAATGCAGGATGCATATGTGCAAAAGTAGTGATGTCCGATAAACTATAAACTCATATATCTTTTAAGATTTTGTTTGATTTCTACCTATAAAGTACTACACATCCTTGAGTTGTCTGCTCCTAAATATTGTAGGGTCAAACATTTCTCATCTTTCTCCTCCTCAATTATTACTTGAATAAATAAAAGTTGTCTTGTCTTGGCGAAGTAGGGAGTATTTTTTCTTGATATTCTACGAAGTTTTGAAATTTCTGTACATCTCAGAGATAGATAGAGAGGCAAAAAGTTATCGAGTGAACTACACTCAGTTTGTTCATCTTAGAGATAGATAGAGTGGCAAAAAGTTATCGAGTGAACCACACTCAGTTTGTTCATCTTAGAGATAGATAGAGTGGCAAAAAGTTATCGAGTGAATCCCACTCAGTTTGTTCATCTTAGAGATAGATAGAGAGGCAAAAAGTTATTGAATGAACCACACTCAGTTTGTTAGAGGCCGTTGATGAGAAGGGCCCAGGAAAGGTTGAACTCAATTCTTATGTTATTGATGAATTTAAATGAAATTGAAATTCTTGGGGGTTGAGCATTTATGCATTAAGAAGACTGTACACTTACCAATTTTTTGAGTTTTATCGTTTCACATGGGAATTTCCATTTCTTTTGAATGCATAAATTGAAATATGTTGGAGTTACAAAGGTCGTGGTCTTAAGTAAGCTCCGATAGAAAAAGCAAATAAATCATACGATTGGGATGTAAAGTTAAGTGAAAGCCTTCCTTTTTTTTTTTGGTGTTTGTAATGATGCAAATTGAATAGATAACTATTGTATAGTACAAGTTTGAACATAGAAAATCTCTTATCTTTTTGAATCTCTTGAAATGATCTGAATGATTTGTGGGTACTTTGGACAGATCTGATCTTATCTTTGCATTATAATCTTGGATTATTTGTTGTACGATGAGAGCACTACACCTCACTTCGAAGCTTTTTGAGACTTTAGCACCATGATTTTCTGGGAAGGAGCTCAAAAAGCAAAGTGATCTTTAAAGGCTCTTCTTTCCCTACAGGCTTAGACATTGTAAATTGAAATGCTAGGTATTGATGATTTTTAACCCCTTATTTTTTAAAAAATTACTTAAAAGTTTATTTAGAAAATTTTTTTCCACCTCTGAATGTTATGTTTAAAGAATTCAACACATTTACCAAACGCACAGGCTAATGTATAGTTAAACATCATATTGAAACCAAGCGTAGTTTAATTGGTTAAGACATATATTCTCTATCAAGAGGTTAGAAGTTCAAACTCTCACCCTCACATGTTGTTGAACTAAAAAAAAGTCTTTCAGTTTAATGTTTACGTGGCACAGATTGTATTATTTAAAGATTATATAGCATGTTGGTTTCAAATAGTTTTAGGTGTTTGACATTGGAAATATTAAATTGATAGAATTAACGCTAGAGACTAATATGATACAAAATTAGAAGTTTAGATTGAATGGACATAACTCTAAAAGTTTAGAGTGTATTATTATTATTATTTTTTTGAAGTATTGATACTAAATAGACACAAATCTAACCGATACAACTCCCTCCTCGTTTGACCATTTTCCTAAAACATACTTTATAACCGCTGTCACCTTCAATTGCAAAGGGATTGAGACCAGTTTTTAGTTTGCTTCTCTCTTTTCGACGAGGTCTTCAAGTTCAATAACTTTTGCAAGACATAGACTTCCCAACTCTCCTGTCTAAAAATTTTGAAGTTAAATAGCTTCAATCCTTGTCCCACACGGCACTTAGAAATTGAAATTTATCATTTTAACCTAATTTTGAAAACAGAAGATCGTGTTTTAAAACCCGACTCCCAAAGTGACATCTTTTGCAAGTAAGATTCGAGGGAATAAAGGCATCAATGGCCGACATGGGATTCAAAATTTCAAGTCTTGAAAACCATGATGGAACAAGAATGAAGTGGAAGATGACCAGTGAAAAGACTCCTAATAATAATAATAATAATAATGGATGCCCAAGCAAGAAAATTTGCCTCTAAGCCATTGATTATTCCCACTACATTTACTCAACATCATATTTAAGTCGCTCTTCCAATGCAAATGCTTCATTTCATTTTTTTCATATTTGCAATGCAATGAAGAAGATGAGTGAGTTGAATATAGTTTTTGAATATATACTTTTATCTTTGACAAAATCTCTTAAAATATACTATAAGGGTTGCAAGTATTCATCAAATTTATCTTCCTAATTACTTACATTTATCATAGACAAAATGTCTCAAAACATAAGGCTGCAGAGTATTCATCAAATTAATATTCCTACGTAGTGTCGTGAAGTTCATTTGCCATTATATCTAGCTTTCTTTGTTCTTGGTGAAGTCAATAAAACACTTTTTTTAAAGTTGGTTTTCATATGTTTTCTTTTATTCACATTTTTGTGAAAGCCGTGGTGGATGAGATTTTTAAAGTAGATCTTGCTAGCTTGATCTAGAATGAATGATTCTAAATATGATTAGAAAGCCTGTGATTATAGCCTAGGGGAGACTAAAAGCTACATGTGGGTCATAGCTTCGTAGTCTAACTAGTTGGTCAAACTATAAGTTACAAAGCGAGCTATATAGTTCAACCTAAGTGAGACTAGAAGTCACTCAACCTATAGTTGGATTTGCAATTTGACTACGTAAAGTTGGTAGCTTGTATCTTAACCATGTGATTGTGTAAACTATCAAGTGAGTTGTGGCTCAACTAGGTGAGACAATAGCGGTTGCCCATGCTACCAGGTGTATCCACCAAATGCATCACTCAACTAAATGAGGTAGCTCATATCTCGACATTGAAAAATGATTCAATGAGACTTGATGAGGTCATCATATTAGGGAGTATATCGTCGAGCCAAAATATTGACCTATATTCTTCATGTTAGCTACGAACTCACTGCATCGGCTTGCAACAGTTCAAACAATATATCCCCTTCCTTAATGGTCATTTAGTAGGATCCTAGTGACAATCCACAACTATGGTTTCCTCTCTATATATAGAGAGATGAAAGATATATAGACAGAATTAAGCTCTTTTACTGTATCGAAACTTTGTCAAATTCTAGACTTAAACCAATTTTAAGCATCGAAGTCTATTTGTCAACATCACGCCCAATTGATCCTGTCTGACACTCTTAGTTTTGCAAGTAATCTTCTACTAGTCTATTCGTTTTGACGGTCGATATTGCCACGTCACCTCCAACTACGAATTACGTGTGAATTTTCTCAGATGACTTGGTAAGTTGATGTAAAGATTTGATTGAAGAAGTGGGATTGTGACACAGTACAATGTGTTAGGAATAACAATACAGGATGCGAAAAATCCCCATAGGCCCAAACTTCAGTAGCCTACCAATATTCCCTTAAGTGGAGCAAAAGAACACAACAATAAATGAACCACGAAAGTAAAAGATTAAAAGTAAGGAAATTTAGACATGGAGGATTTATACTGGTTCACCCCAATGAGAACGAGGCTACATTCAGTTCCTGCAATTGCAGGTTTCACTAATATTGAAGAATACAATGAGATCTCTCGCTAATCACCTCGTCGTACAATTTCGACCCTTAGTACTCTTGGTTAACAAAAGCAAAGAAAAGAGCACTCTTACAATCTCTCTAAGCACACACACTTTGGTGAACAATGTCACACATACACTTTGGTGAACCAAAGGCATGTTGGGAAAAACCTCCCACCTCTATCGCAGGAATAAGCCGAAAATAACTGAGAAATTTAAAAATACACTGAACACAAGAATTTATGTGGAAAACTCTAAAACCGGAAAAAAAATCACGACCCACCAAAAAGAATATCCACTATGCGAAAAATTGTTACAATTACATAGAAATTCTCTCCCTGACCCCAATTACAAAAACACTCGCTCAAAGCTTTCTACTACTCACACCCTTCTCCCAACTCTCAAAAAAGAGAATACAATAAAGAAATTTAACTAGAGCTAGTACACTAAGCTTAAAGTATTTCTAACTGGGATAAATAAAACTCAAGCCCATGAGCCCCTTATATAGTGCTTGAAACTCATCACCTAATTCATTCTTTCCGATGTGAGATTTTCACTCTTCTAATATTTTGCCAAAAACCCAACATGGCACACCCATAAATGAATATTCTCAAGTCTTTTTATGGGTGACAATACTTACTCACTAAGTAGCTCACAAGACTTGCTCACCAAGTTGCTCAACTTACTCACCAAGTAGCTCAACTTTCTCACCAAACAACCCAACTTGCTCACCAAACATCTACTTGCTTATCAAGTAGCGTCTCGACACTGTTATTCGAATATGAGATTGTACGACGAATTTATCACGAATAATTATACTTGATGATTTGGACTCCACAATCCTAACATACCCACACAAACTCCAAATTTGGTGAAGGAATTAAGGTGTCCTTTGTTCGTAATGGAGATCTGAGTTGGAGAATGAATTTCGGTTTTCTCATAATTTTTTGTTTTCTTTTGCTTCTCTTCTCAAATTTCATTCAACTTTTCGTTGCAAAAATAAATTTCCGTTTGACATCGAGTCTCATATAGCATTATTCTACGCTAAATTGATTTTCAGCGTCAGCTTGCACGTTATTATCCACTGCAATTCTACGTCTTGTCATAATTTTTTTTTTTTTTGCCTATTTTGTTTTCTTGTGGAGTATAAGCGATTCGTCCATCCAATTTTTTTAGGGCTTAAAATGGATATCAAATCAATTTGTCGATTTAAGAAAAAGTGAAAACTCACGTTCGAAATTGACTTTTTAGAAAATTGAAAAAAACAAAAATCAAACTGACTTCGTTTTTTAATTTTATGTAATTAAATCGTTTTGATTTTGTCAGATTGATCGACTTTTTAAAAAAAAAACTTTTAATTTGCCCTTCTAAATGCTGAATATTTGAAATTTTAATTTGATAAGGTTAGGTCGTACATTTTTGTGATTTAGACACACAATAGGTTTGACTTTAGAGTTCAATAATGGATCACCAAAAATGATGATCTTTTTAGTATAAATATAACTATCAGTTTTTAAATTTCTCTTAACTATGTTGTTCGTGTTCCTTGCATAGGTTCAAATCCTTCTCATTTTAATGAGATATCGGTTAATTCATGCATCCTTTCACTTACGCGTCACAAAAAAAACCTTAATAATTTGTTATCAATTAGACTTAATAATTGATCATACGTATACATATTACACATAAGGGGGTAGGTTATATTTTCTTACAAACACACTCTTCTATCAAATATTTTATGTATTTAATTTTAGATGTGTTCCTTTCATTAATAAACTAAATAAATTTAATCACTATTTCTGCTCTCTCTCAAAATTTCTTCCTTAAAAGATCATGAACATGATTTGGGTTTTAAAATACAAATTTGGCTAAATATATGCGTTTTAATCTCTAATATATAAGTTTTTTTTTTTTTTCAAATTTAGTCCCTATTGTTTAAAAAGATTCAATTTATTTAGTCTTTGATGAAGAACTCTAGTGAATCCGATTATAAAAACTCTTAATAGAATTGGAATCCTTATAAAACAGAATACTAAAACCCAAAATTCAAGTTGTATCAACCCAAGAAATGACTAGAACAAATTACCTTGATGATCAATATCAAGAGTAAGGAATACTTGTTCCTATACTCAAGATTCGAACCACTC
>JAOANK020000009.1:516634-531130 GCA_026257165.2 Telfairia occidentalis
AATCGAGTTTTAGTTAAAGGGTAGTTTTGAAACGTTTAACAAAGTTCAAGGATAACATTGAAACTTTTGAAATATAGGAGTATTTTTTAAACAAACTACAAAATTCAAGGGTGTTTATATAATTTGACCTATTTAAATTTAGCATACCTAACTTATTATGTGTAAAATTTAAAAGAAAATTTTAAAACTTTTGAATTGAAAATGAAATAGACTCAACAAAAATGAAAGTATTTTTTTCTTTATTCAAAAAGTTCTAAAACAAAACATAATTGAGTTCCCATAATTTCATTACTTTAAATTAAATTTTTATTTTTAGTATTAAAATTAAATGAAAAGTATGTGATTCAAATTTAAATTCTATCCTACAAAATTAAATGCTTACAATTTTAAACCACTTACATGACACGTGAATTTGACTAGTTATATTAAAAGGGTCAATGGAGAAGGATTTTTATATTCCAATTTTTCTCTTCAAATTCGACGGGACACAACTATTCAAGTTGATGTATTGTTAAGATGTGTTTGTACAAAAATGTTCTTTCACACCAAGTCACCTTCTAATAGAACACGACTGTTCAAATCGAGGTGTTCGTTGAGATGTGTCTCTACAGACACACAACCTTTCATACAAACTCACCTTTAATGGGACACACAACTATTCGATTTGAGTTGTCATTTTATATTTTTTCTTATAATATTAATTTTAATTGTTATTGGAGAATACAATTTTTATAAAATAGTATACGGTATTTTAGAAAATAATCATTAGTACATTTCATAATTATTTTTATTTTTTTATTTTTACATTTAAGTAGATAATGTCAATATTAACATTTTTTTTAAAAATTGATCTCATTTTTTTTTTGTCAATTATGAGTGCGTTGCAAATCAATCTCAATTTTTTTTAAAAAAAAAAAAAACTATCATTTAACTACACAATTTCAAATGAGGTGTTTGTGGCTAGTTCAATAAAAGTGTAGAACCGATAAATGATATGATATAATTAAATTGCAAAAATAAATAGAAATTCATCGATAGAAAATGATGGTATGGAAAGGATTTTTATTTGATTTTGAATTACCTTTTAGTAGGAATAGACAACCCAAAATAAAATAAAATGTTGAAGATGAAGATCTTGCAAGTGTATTAAGATATGTTTGGAGTTTTTTTGTTTTTAATATAACATATTTGTAATTGGGAATTTGAACCTTCACCTTACAAGAAGAATTAAATACTTTAACGGTTGCCAATCAGAACATAGCTGAGTGGATAAACCATTTACTTACTATCGCAAAGATTGATAGTTTGATCTCCCAACCCCACAATTGTTAAACTAAAAAAATTCTTAATTATTGATCTATGCTCATATTCAAAAGGTCTATATGGAAATATTTAGCTATGCGATTAACAATATATTTTATAGATTTATATTTTGACTAAATTTATAATTACTTATCAAAAAAGCCAACAACACTTAAAAGTGACGGTCAAAGAGGCAATTCATATTTAATTCTCCTGTCACATATTTTCTTTTCTTAATTTCTTTTTAGTTTCTACCTACACTTTCTTTTACTAACTTCACTCTACATATGCCAAATCGAGCATAATTCAATTGGTTAATGTAAATTTCTATCTTATTTTCTTTTTTCTCAATTTTAGATTTATTTGTTACATAAATAATATTAATTTTGAACATTTTAAGTATGACAAACCTTTTCTTCTTAAGTACTTTTAGTTAAATATTTATATTTAATAAAAATTAAGCCACCCTTAAGCATCTCATACAATTTTATCGTCAAGCCATCAGCCATCACAATATTTAAAAAATTAATAGATGTTTTAACACAAAAATTATTTAAAAATAAAACTAAGTGAAAAAAAAATACACATGAAATGAAAATTGGCATACAACAAAAGTATAAGAATTATCAATATTATATATATATATATATAAAATGGATGGAAGTGAAGGTGGACGAGTGAGAGAGAAAAAGATTAAATCAGTAAATTCAATAGAAGATTCAAAATATTTTATGAATAAAAAAATAAGTGAATAGGGAGTAAAGAGATCAGGAGGAATTAAGAATTTGAATAGCGTCCTCTTAAATGCACATTAGATTATAAAGTCCACAGCTTTTCTGCAATCCAATATGTTTTTTTTTTGGAGTACCAATCCATTATGTTATATAGGGTCTTATTTTAATTTGACAATCATCATGATTTAGCGTCTAATTTAAATAATTAATAATCATACATAGGACAAGTTTTATGTTTTTTCACATGTTATATTGTATTAGTATTTTAAACTTATTTTTAGAAAAAAAGTTGTGTTGTTGCATGAATTTGTCCAAGGTTTACATTTGGTGGAGCTGAAGTGTCTTATTGATAAATTAGTCCCATTATAGACTGTGCTTGTACACTCTAATGCTCAAGTTAGATCAGCTATAAACTCGACTTTAAAGAATTATTCAAGTGGGAAATCGTGCTTACCTTTTAGTCGAGCTGCTTCTATTCTTTTATAGTTGTCTCAGCAGTGGGCATCGGCGCCCTCACTCTCATTCAACCTAGAACGTGAGTTCAACTACAGTGAAATGGGGGGAGTGGGGTTGTTGTGGATGGTCTCATGGTCTACGACAATTTTCTCAGAGATGGGACGTGTGGGTGTTGAGGCTTTATGTCAGGGTCGAGACCCCCACATCGGGCACCCTCGTTGCCCGAGTTTATAGGTAGTGTCTTGAGCTTCCGCTCGAGGTTCCAATGTTCAGCTTTCCCCACAAGCTAGGTTTGTTGACACGTCACGCAACCATCTGTCATACCACATGGTGTGGAGTGGTTTTTACCCTAACTAGTTATATAATGATAGTTGTTAAGATTTGGATTAAGTTCATTTAAGTCCTAAATTTTGAAATTCATAATTTAATTTTCATATTTCAAAAATAATAATTTAAAATGGTTCGTGCTGGTTTACTAACATATGTGTAGATGTGACATGAGTTACATGACTTCTTTTTAATCAACTTTTGTATTATTCTATATTTTTGTGCTTTTGTATGCTCATCTTGTTGTTAAAAAACAACAATAATTAATAAAATACATGTAACAACAGTCAAATAAGCAACTTCTTGAGTCATCGTGTATATTATATTTGATAATATTTGGAGATGGGTTAAATGATAAAAGTTTGTTAAAATTATGCTAAAATGAAATAATAAATGTAAGTGCATCTACGGTTTTGATTATTAATAAAACAAGAAATGAATTCTCTTACGAAACACACTCTAATTGACAAAATTTAGTTGGTATAAAGGATGCATCAAAGATTCGAACCTTCTCATCTTTAAATTATTTTTATTAAAAAGTTGAATAGGTAACAACATTACTATCGGGTTAATATATAAACAATAAAACACAAAATAGTAAAAAATAGTAAGAAGTTAGAAAAGTGTGTTAATAAATATACACGAACTATTTTCAATTTAGTTAGGTATGCATCTACTTTATTACCAAGTCACGCGCAAACAAAATTAATCAATTTTTCAATGTACCAAAAAGAGAAAAAAAAAACCCTACTTTTTAATGCAAATAAAGACACTTTCCACCCTTTTGTATTGTAACACAATAATGGAGTTTCATTACATTTAATATTGCTCCAACGTGTAAAGAACCCTACCGTTGTAGAGGTCGATGGTTCGATTCTCATTCCCACAAATGTTGAACAAAAAAAAACAAAAAAAAAAACGTGTAAAGAACCAAAATATGAACTTAAACATAGTTGTCAATCTGAACATAGCTTAGCTAGTTGAAATATATATATTTTTGATCGAAAGACTTGAGATTCGAATCCCCACCCGTACATATTGTTGAATTAAAAAAAAAAAAAAACTTAAACATAGTTGTCAATCCGAGCATAATTAAATAGATATAAGACATCTATTACCATTGCAAGCGTCAAATATGGTTCGATCTCACACAACCCTACAATTGTTGAATTAAAAAAAAAAAAGAAAACATTAAGCATAGTTTTAAAAAAAAAAACTTTTGATTCTTGAGATTTCATTTATGTGTGCATTTTAAACTACAACATTTTTATTCCTAAATTTCATAAACTTGTATTTTTCTGTCAACTTTTCAATAATTTTTTTAGTTCAACAATTGTATAACTAGGGAATTGAACCATTAACATTTGTGATAGTAGTAAAAACTTGTCTTATCACTAAGTCATGTTCGGATTGACTTAACTTTTATAAAGTGTTACACTAATCCAAGTTGATAGGAGATTTTACTCTTTTATAAGTATTAAAATGACGTGATAATTGAGGTTTTATGTGGGAAAAAACATTTTTAAATTACTACCAAAACCCTCTTTTACTTCTTAATTTTTTTTAATAAAAGACTTCTTTTTTTTTTTTAAAAAAAAACCCATTAATATAGAAAACCTCCCCCCACCCACCCATCCAAGGAAAAAACATTTTCATGTTTTTTTTTTTAGTTCAACAATATATGAGGATAGAGGGATTCGAACCCACGACCTCTTGGTCAAGAAAATATGTCTTTAGCCAGTTGAACTATATTCGTTCTGGCAAAAAAATAATATCTCCATGTTAAATCCATAATGAAATAAATTTAAAAAGTTACACATTTTTAAGACCTTATACGTCCTTATTCATATTCGCTCTTTAGCAATTTGTTTTAGGGCATATCAATTAGTTTTTAAGATGAAAAATTAAAAGGTTAATGTGGAAGGATTCTTTTCAGTTGGACATTAAAATAAAATTTAGTATCTTGTGAGAATTTAATAGGAAGAGCCAAAGATAAGCATCCACGTTTCTTAGGATGCGTAAACATTAGCATTTGGCTTTAAATAATTTTTTAAAAAATTTAAAAAATCAAAACCCAAAGAAAAAGGACTGAAAAATATCACAATAAATTAAATTAAAAGTCCACCAATACTAGAAGGAATTAAGCCTTTTCATTGACGCTCACAAATTTTATTGTAACATAATTTAATACTTAATTAAACCAAGCTTTCCAAAAATAGGAAAAAAAAAGTAGAGCCAAACAAGGTCCATATCCGTAAAAGAAAAGGGTCCATATCTCTTGTCTTTTCTTATTGGTGTACTATTTTCATTTTAATATATATATATATTGAGGAAAAATTCTTTTTTATATTGTTTTGTTATCAAAATCGATCATTTTTTATGATAGTGGTGTGTTTCATGATTCTAGTGACGTGTAAAAAAAAACCAACCTATTAGCAACCACAAATTTCTCACTAAGAAAATATAATTGTTAGGATAAAATAGTCTTTTTCTCCATATCTTAATAACAATATTGTCTAGATTTTGAACTTTAGCCTACAAAAATTTATTTTTACTCTATCTAAAATTTCTCATATCATAATTAATATGTCGAGTGAACTTCTTATTTATATGTTCTTTTTCATTTTTAATCGATGTGAGATTATGTTTGCATTTTCAGTGATAATTACATTAGTATTTTTTACCTAACTTATTAAAGAAAAAAGAATCTCTCTCTCATAGTTTTGCATTTTTATTTTACTAATAACTCATTATTTACATTATTCATGCTATAGTATGCACAATGTCAAAGTGTAGAAAAATCAAATGTTAATAGATTTTTTGTATGTGAATTTTATAGGTAATTTTTCTGGTTAAACATTTCAAATATTTATTAAAACCTGCTAAAGAAATTATAAGGGTCTATTTGGGATAATTTTGAAAAAAATCAACAATTTAAGGTTTGTTTTGTATAGGTTCTTAAGCAATTTTAGTTAATCACAAATGTTTTTTTTTTAAAAAATTTAATAAGTAAAATGCACATTAAAAAAATTGGATTAATTTAAAAGCTATTTTTTTTAAAAAAAAATACAAGAGAGATAGATTATCCAAAAAGTGTTTTATCGTAATTCTTCAAAATATATATTTAAAAATAAAAATATATTTATAATTAATAGCATCAAATTTGAATGTAGTGTAATTAAATAAATTTATTATAAAAAGTACTTTTAAAAAATAAAAAAATATAAATATTATATTTATAAACATTTCTTTATGAAAAATGTTTAAATTAGAAGTGAGGTCAAACATAAGTAATTAAAAATATTTTATAGACGAGGAAGGGTGAAAGAAACTAATGGTTAATTTTTTTTTGAGTTCAAAACTAATCGTTAATTAATTAATGGTGATGATTGAATATTATTAGTAAAGTTGAGTTGATGTAAGATTTCAATTAGAGTTTAAATTCCATTAGTCTTACTTTTGTTAAAAGAAATATTAATTAAAAGAGAGAGGGAATAAAATTATATTGTGTAAATAATATGGGTTAAAAAAGGTGGAAATTTGCATGATAATTTATATAAAGCATGGAAGAAATGATCAACGTCATCATCATTTTGAACTTCTTTTTGAAGTGTACCCAAATTATTGGCTATATTATTCTCACTAATCTCAATATTGTTTATTCTTTTATTTCTTTCTAATTCCCAAAGGTATATTTTACCAGAATTAGAACACTTGAAAAAAAAAGTATATTACTTTTGCCCTTTTTTCTTTTATATATAAAAGAAATTTGATTGAGGGTAGAAAAGTTAAATCATCAACCTTATTATTTTTCTTTTTAACACTTCTCTAAAAGTTGGTTAGGTTTAAAAAAACATGGTTAAATTACCTTGAATCTTCATAGTTTATACTTATATTTATTTAATCTTTGAATTTTGGAATTTTTCGATTCAAATAAAATTCGTTGTTAAGTAACGATTGTTAACAACAAATTAGATTACGAGAATAAGCATGGCCAGCTAGAGAAAAATTCAATTTGAAAATGTATAATACTTGTCTGTGATCTCTTCGAATTGTTTGATTCATCCACACCAACCTTTTAGTCCAATCAATGTTACATGTTAACATTTAAGTAATGGTTCTTAACAACAAAGACTTATAAGAATCGAAGTAAAAATATTTAAGTGATGATGTAATTATTATTTTTTTAGTTCAACAACATGTGGGGTGGGGGATTTAAACCCATGACCTTCTGGTCAGAAAGATATACTTTTAACCAATTGAGCCAAACTCGGTTTGGCCAACCATCGAAGTTCAAGAACTAAAATTGTAATTTATCCAAAAAAGTAACAATTATATAAAAGAAATAGATTATAAATGGTTGAGAAACAACACACCAAAATGAGAATCATATCAAACGACATTTCTCTAAATATGTTAAAATTATAAAATTAAAACTTGGGGTAGGTGACAATGACATTAATTAAGAAATAAGAGTATAGTTTTGAAAGGGCAAAATGAGATATATAATTGGGAAGATGATGATGGTGCAAAATCACCAAAATGGGTCAGCCATGCCATGCAGATTAATTAGAATATGAATTATTGGTCAAAATGATCGATCCCCAAATGAAAAAGAGAGACAGGGAGCATATTATATTAGGGAAAAGTTTTAAACAAAAATCATAGGCTTCACAAAGTTTTTGGGGTCCCTCCATCCACTAAACTCATCTTCATTAATTATTTTTCCCATATCTAATTATATATATTATAAGCATTATTATTTGATCAAACTACTCATACCAACATAAAATCACTTCAACTAATTAATAACCCTTTGATTCTACTCTACTCCCCTTTCTTTGACTGCAAAAGAAAGAATTTAATTACCTCACCAAAGTCCCATCTAATAATTCCTTTTCTTTTTTTTTTTTAAATTTAATTCCATTTATTATATATCTTATCTGGGCCATGAGTATTTGATAACACAAATCAAGGAATTTGGGGGGGAAAATGCTCATGAACTTTCACATCGTTTTTTTACCTTTTTAAACTGCAGAGAATAATGTAAAGCTAGGAATTATGAAGAAGCTAAGCTTATTAAAATTTATATCTATCATTAGATATATGTGTTTGATACGTACAACTACAACTGATCTAAATTATTTCACAAACGCTACGATTCGTTTTTTTTTAAATATTTTTTTAAAATAGATTATTATTTTTTTTCCAGTTCAATAACTATCGGGTGGGATAATCAAATCATTGACTTTTACAATTATAATAGATACTTAATCCATTAAGGTTATGTCAAACTACTTATTCCTATCACCAATTTTAATGAATAAAGGATTCATATTATTTAGTTCAACAAATTTTAAAATGAAAAAAAAAAAAAAAAGTTGTTCATACAAATTGCCTCGAAAAGATTAAAAAATGCCATAAATAGAAGGAGCATAATAATCCAAAGCTTAAAAAGTCTACACCCTAAATCATACATTCATAATATCGCTCTTAAGTCTTTTTTTCTTTATCTTCTTTTTAAAAGCTCAATGTTGACAAAATTTTAAGTGGTTTAAAGTTTTCATTCAACAGTCATTTGAATCTCTATCGAAAAGAAAATACGAAAAAGATATGCTCTCTTTTAATTCTAGAGTTCTATAATAAGAACCACAGATTATAAAATGATTATCAAAGTAAAATTACTATAAGCTTGCTATTCACACTTTATGAAATATATGTTTAAAGATTTAGGCATATCATGCAATTGTGCCTAATTATTTTCTTTAAGAAGATTCTAAATTGAAGTCATTGTCTAAAATTATATGTGCCCACTTGCAAATTGGGTATTTAGTTGAAATGAGTAAACTTAGTAAGAAGATGACTTCCATTTTAATCTAAAACCCCTTTTGCTTTGACTTGATTGTGATTTTTTTTCTTTTTCTTTTTTCTTTTTGTGGTATCAATATCCAATTGGAATATATTTATTTATACTTTTTGAGATTAAACTGTTTGCATAAGCTAAGCAAAAAAAAATTAAGATCCATTCAAAAGTTGCATTTCTACCTCTTTGTTTTTCAACCATGAGTTATAAATTCAGAAATTATTCTACTACTAAATTAAAATTTATGATGATTTCAAATATAATTATAACAATGTTAATCTTTTAATAAGTTGGGGGACACAAAGTTTTAACTTTTAAATTAAGTTAAAACTTTTAATTTAAATATATATATATATATATCATGATAATTATAAAAACTTGTATGTTCTAATAACCTAGATTATTGTTTAAAATAAATTTACTTCTGTGTTCTTATTTAAGCAACATCGACATTTGATAAATCTTGTTTCTAAAAAATCATAATAGATATATTTTGATAGAAAATTGAAACGAAAGCATTCTTAATTAAAATGAAAATGTAGCATAAACCTATTCTCGATTTGACGTAAGTCACTAATTAGTTGTGAGAGTCTTACGCTTAAACTTTTAAGTTGATTAATGATTAAATCTGTTGATAAATTATGTATATTAATTAATTGATCTTTTGTTAAGCCACGATAAAAATTACATTTTTCTTATTTCATATTTCGCGTTTAATATTCCTTTTTAGAAAATTGAAAATGATTAAAAAAAAAAAACATGAAATGTTTCTATTTAAAAAATAGAAAAAAGTGATCCAAATGGGTTTTAAATGGCATTTTATCTTTTTCACTTAATAAATCAGCTTTAACCTAAAGCTGTAAATTATTTATCAAATTTAACCTTAATACAAAACTACTCACAAACTTGATTACAAGATGACCTAAATCTAAAATATATATATATATCACGAGAGCATTTGAGATATGGGTTAAATTTATGGTGAATTTTGCTTCCTAAACCCAACCCATATCTGATAAGCAATTGCCAAACCGAAAAAAAATTATTTTAAGAGGTTGAAACAATATGACTATCTCCAAATTAATATGCTCAAATTTTTTAAACCCTTCAATTAAATTTTAAGATTAAGATATTAGATCTATGTTTTTAAAAGTAATAATAGAAGTCTTATCTATTTTTTTTTAGTTCAACAATATGTAAATGTGAGAATTTGAACAATTGTAGTTTAATCAATTAAACTATGTTTTATTGGACAACTTCTTATCTACTAAACTATGCTGGAGATTGACGATTAAATTTGAAGTGTCTCGTTTAATTTTATATATCGAGCATATCAACGCACAACTTTTGAATGGAAATGGGGGCTGCGTAAGGGACTCTAGAGTCTACATAAAAAACAAAAAAAGAAAACAGTCTCTTGGATTTTAATTTACAAGTTACAACAACATCACTCTCTCATCCATCTTCTTCAACATTCAAATTATCTGACACTTCCATTTTCTTGTTCTTTCAACAGCTCTAGTTCAGACCCAGAAAAAGGAACCCCCAATTTCTCCCATTCTAGACACATACAGAGGTTCTTTTTTGGGATTTTTCTACTTTCTTGAAACTGCCAAAATTGAGTTCATTTCATGTCATCCCAGAAGGTAAAAAATTCTGGACGACAGTTTAAAGCACTGCCAAAGCTTCGGATTTTCATGCTTTCTTTTATTTAAAAGTATATATTTTATAATTTTTGCCCCTCAAATTCTCTGTAACCTACCTTCTCAAGCAAAGCTGTAAAATCGTAACTGAAACCCTCAACTCTGTCTCTGCTTGCAGTTCCGTTTCGAATTACGAGACGAACAGATTAAACAAAAAGCCCACTCATTGTCCCTCTTCACAAGTTTAAACCCACACTCCCTGATTTTCAATCTACATTTCAAATCTCTCGTTTTCAGTTTCTGGGTTTTGTGAATAGTAATGGCGCCTGCGAAACAGAGTACGGAGGAAGCCATAGTCTCGAGCTTCAATCAGACCATGGATCGCGAAGAATACAGAGAGGAACATAGGGAAGAAGAAGAAGAAGAAAAAGAAGACGAATCGTTGGTGGGGCTCAAGAGTTTGCTCTGGCATGGAGGCTCTGTTTATGATGCCTGGTTCAGCTGTGCTTCCAATCAGGTACCCTAATCTAATCCATCGCTTTAATCTTTTTGGGTCTAATTGCAAATGAAAAAAAAAAATATTGAAGATTAATTGGGGATTTTTTCAGGTGGCTCAAGTTTTGTTGACTCTGCCGTACTCCTTCTCTCAATTGGGAATGCTTTCGGGGATTATTCTACAGATTTTCTATGGAGTTCTTGGGAGCTGGACGGCTTATTTGATCAGTGTTTTGTATGTTGAGTATAGAGGCAGAAAGGAGAAGGAAAATATCAGCTTCAAAAACCATGTCATCCAGGTCAAAAACAGAGCAACCCAAAAAAAAACAGAAACAAAAATATCAACTTTTTCTAAATCTCTGTTTCTGTTTTTTTTTAACCCAAATTCTTGGGGTTTTTTCTAACAGTGGTTTGAAGTGCTTGATGGTCTTCTTGGCCCTTGTTGGAAAGCAATTGGATTGGCTTTTAATTGTACTTTCCTCCTCTTTGGCTCTGTCATTCAACTTATTGCCTGTGCAAGGTCCTTTTCTTCTTCTTCTTCTTCTTCATTTCAGATCTGCAATCAAAAAACAATCTTGAAACTTTTGTGCGTGTTGCAGTAATATATACTATGTAAATGACAAATTAGACAAAAGGACATGGACTTACATATTTGGAGCTTGCTGTGCCACCACTGTGTTTATCCCCTCCTTTCACAACTACAGAATCTGGTCATTTCTGGGCCTCGGAATGACCACTTACACCGCCTGGTATTTGACTGTTGCAGCACTTGCTCACGGTCAGGTAATTCAAACGAAACCCTCCCCTTCCAATCTTCTTCACATTTATTGGTGAACTACTTGATTACGTTGTTTGTAGGTGGAGGGTGTGAAGCATTCAGCCCCAACTGAGTTCGTTCTGTATTTCACCGGCGCTACCAATATACTTTACACATTTGGCGGCCATGCCGTTACTGTGTAAGGAAATCCGTCCGTTTAAGTTATTGGGTTGATTCGTAATTTAAGTAGGAAGTGTTTTGAAATGAATGGCTTGCAGGGAAATTATGCATGCGATGTGGAAGCCACAGAAGTTCAAGTACATATATCTTTTGGCCACTCTTTATGTATTTACGCTTACTCTTCCGTCGGCCGCCGCCGTGTATTGGGCTTTTGGGGACCAACTTCTTACCCATTCCAACGCCTTCTCCCTCCTCCCCCGCACCCGGTGGCGCGATGCTGGTGTCATTCTTATGCTCATTCACCAGGTACTTCTAATTAATACTATCGGCTCGTATCAATTTTTACTCCGAACTTGAATGATGTAATTTTCATTCGACACTTCATGGAATAAATCTTTCATCCGATTATAATTTTGAAGCAGACATTTTTTTTTATGGGGTTATTGGATAATTGCAGTTCATAACATTTGGGTTTGCTTGCACGCCATTGTACTTCGTATGGGAGAAAGTAATCGGAATGCACGAGACGAAGAGCTTGTTTATAAGGGCACTCGTACGGCTGCCGGTGGTGATTCCGATCTGGTTTTTGGCCATCATTTTCCCTTTCTTCGGCCCTATCAACTCCGCCGTCGGAGCCCTTCTCGTCAGCTTCACTGTTTATATCATCCCCGCTTTGGCTCATATCCTAACTTATCGATCCCCTTCCTCCCGACAGGTAATCAACCAATCCTTTCTTCCTTTAATCAATCTGTCTTTTATGTTTATTTGTCGTCGTCTCTCTGTTCTGTTTCAGAATGCATCGGAGCAGCCTCCGGCGGTGGTGGGACGGAGCTGGACGGCCATGTATGTGGTGAACACGTGCATAGTCACGTGGATTCTGGTGGTCGGATTTGGGTTCGGTGGGTGGGCCAGCGTGGCCAATTTCATTAAACAAGTCGACACCTTTGGACTCTTCGCCAAGTGCTACCAATGCTCGCCCAAACCAGCGCCTCAGCGCTGATATTTACACATATATATATATATATCATCATTTCACTTCCTCTCTTTTGTTTTCTTTTTTATGCTTTTTGTTTTTGTTACCATATATAATATAATCTTTCGTTTTATTGTTGTTTTTGAAAATTATGATATATCATATATTATATACGTTTCTCTTATCAATATAAACCAACTCTTCTTTATTTTAAGGAAATTGATGGATTTGATAATAAAACTCAAATGATAGTAGATGACTTAAGGATTGGGAATGCATCAATAGGATATCGAGAGAATCAAGTTCTTACAAGACTTAGTTGTCAACACGTTATCGAGGATTTGGATCGAAGAGCATTTGCATGGGTAACAAAAATTCTTCAAAGCGATTATCGACGAGAGAGTTGGAGTAGTTGAGTGAGTGAGTTTTCATTGACTTAAGCGATTTCGATCACCTAGCAGGCCTGTTATTTGGTAGGTAATATCGTCAAAGCGTATCATCTAATTTGACTATGAAGGAAGGCACTCGAAGTGAGATGGTACCGTCCAATTTGGGTGGATGTTTTTCTCTCGTTTCCGTAAACTTTTTTGTACTAAGAAAAAGCTATACTTCAAGGGTCATATATACACGTGGTTTTGATCTTTGTACTTTTAAAAAGTCAACTTTAGTTTTTATACTTCTTTCGTCCAATATATTTAGACATTCGTTCACTTTTAGAAAGTGACCATTTTGGTCTCTTCATTTTTTTTTAATCTAATTTTTTGAATCACAAAAATTTAGTCATAACTTTTTATTAAAGAGTTTCGTTATGTATAGAATTTGTGTTAGAATTTTACGACCAAAATGATGACCTTTCAAAAGTGCAGAGACTAAATTCAACTAGAACTAAAAGTACATGAACCAAAATGAATGTTTTGAAAATACGATAATCAAAATGAATCAAAGTAGAAAGTAGAAAAACCAAAGCAGTATTTAAACATATTTATCCACATACATATTTATAGGTGTTATAGATTTTATGAAATTTCTAACTTATTTGGTAAAAATTTATTTATTTTTAGCTTTGGGCTCGTTGCAAATGTTATCTTAATGCCTTAATTAACTTAATTATGCTGTGTTTTTAACTTTAATCTAAAATTTCAATAAACTATCAATTTTGTAGAATTGTCTTTTTAACTTTGGATGCACAAGTGGATTTAGTACTTTTATAAAAATTCAACCAACAAGATAATCAAAATTACGGGTTGGATTTGAAGAGATTAATAATTAAACCTAAAATTTATTCAATAAATAAAATTAAAAAGTAATTTTATCCAAAAAAAAAAAAAAAAGTAATCTGTACACAAGCAAGCTTTGATGGTGACAAAAGCTTGTTGTAAAGAATATATTAAATGAAGCTTTGATGGTGACAAAAGCTTGTTGTAAAGAATATATTAAATGATGACTTTTGAATTAACATAATTCTTTGTACTAAAAAAAAAAAAAGAATTAACTTAATTCTTCTAAATTTCTACATATTAAATTACTGTGAAGGCATATTTCCAACACGGAGGTATATCAAAAAAAGAACAAAAGAAATTTTATAAGTTTCAGCAAACTATTTCTTAAAATACTGAATGGCCGAACACGAAACTCAATGGATAAGACGAAAAAAATAGGAAAAACAGGGCCCAACCGGGTTCGAACCGGTGACCTCTTGATCTGCAGTCAAATGCTCTACCACTGAGCTATGGACCCTTTCTTGCTTGATTGACGGAAAAACATAT
>JAOANK020000009.1:550662-561709 GCA_026257165.2 Telfairia occidentalis
AGTTCTTATCTTTAAAATCGTTTATACTACTCATATTTCAAATAAAGGAAACACATTTATAAAATTTGCTTTAAATAGGAAGGTTTTTTTTTAAAAAAAAAAAAAAAGACAGAAGTTACGTTTGTTTATGAGATTTGTAAAAATTTATATCTTTATATTAAAAAATTCAATATAATTATAAAATTGGATTGAATTTAACTCTAGCATTCTTGTTTTTAAAAAATTTTAAATTTTTATAGGTAAAACATAAAAGAAAATTGAGGTTATATCTAGGGTGAGTTTAAAATTAACTTTTGAAACCCTAAAAAGCATTTCTAGTTCATTAAAAGTACTTTAAAAAAATTTTAAAATGAACTTGCGTTTGTTAGTGAAGTACTTCAAATTAATTACAAACACTTGGAGTAGGAAATAACAATTCATTTTCATTTTCCATTCTTAAACTTTTTTTTTTTTTTGTTTAATTACTCACAATCACCAAAAGCATTTAAAAACTGTTTTCTCACAAAATACTCCATCCAAAGTGTTTTGACTTTTTCTAAAAAGTAGTTTTTATGATGATGATGATGCTAAGAGAGAAGGGCCCAGTATACTTTTAAGCAAAGTACTTCTAGAAAAAGTGCTAATTGAGATCATAGAAGGAGCCAAGCGTAGGATATTAGAGACTGAAAAAAAGTGGTTAAGACATGTAAAATACTAACACGAAGATAGTGTTCTAAAGATTGGATTTTTGAATTATACAATTAAAGTAATAAAAAAAAAAAAGTAAGAGAGAGAGAGAGAGAGATAAAAAGAGGAAAGAAAGGAAGGGTCAAAAAGTGAAGAGAGGGAGAGGGAAAAGAAAGTACAGAAAATAGCAGAGAGATACAGAGAAGAGAAAGAGGATATAATATAACATAACAAAACATTTGTAAAAGTCAAAAGTAAGAAAAAAAAAGTTACGACACAACACAACACAACACAACACAGCCCTTTAAATTGTCCCTTTTTTAACCCTTTAACCAACGGACAACATCATCTTCTCTCGCTCACCACGCTTTCAACTTTGACCAGTCTGTCCTGTCCCCCTCCAATTACCAAAATGCCCCCCACCCCCTTCCCTCTCTGCTTTTCTCTTTCCTTTCTGTGGGGAATAGATGCCTATGACCTGTACTGCCCTCCTAGAAGGTCACCATCCCTACCCACGTGGGGCACCCCCTCCCCAAATTCCAGCACACGGTCCAGACTCCATCACTCTACCCAACCACCTTCTTCCTCTTTTCATCTTTTTTATTTTTGTGATACCTAGGATTTGGACTTGTATTATCATCTCTTCTTCCCTCTTTCTGCCCCTCACGTGCTCCTTTCTTTGAACCCCATCTCTTTTCTATTTAGTCAAATTTCAAAAATCAAATCGTCAAAAAAAGAAAGTATGAATAGATTGAAATTGTTATTATATTATTGTTCGTAATAATGATAATGTTTGATTAAAATGAATTGGGGTTTGGTGGACAGGAAGAGCACGAGCAAATCAAAGCAAGGAAGAAGGGATCAGACCAACGCCTGCAATGGAATGATTACAAGTCCATGCCTTTCACCCAATGTGTGAGTGTATTCTAATGATTATCATTTCTTTCTTTCTTTTTTTCTTTTCTTTTGTTGGGGGTTTCTCAATGTTTCTTTCTTTTTTCCTTTTTAGGTTGTGAATGAAACATTAAGAGTTGCCAACATAATCAGTGGGGTTTTTAGGAGGGCAATGACAGACATCAATATTAAAGGTACCTAATTCTTCGTTATTACAAGACAACACACAACTATTTGACTTTCTCTTTTATATATTATATATTTAAAGTAATAAAAATTTGATGCAGGTTATACAATTCCAAAGGGATGGAAGGTTTTTGCATCATTTCGTGCAGTACATTTGGACCAAAATCATTTCAAAGATGCTCGCTCTTTTAACCCATGGAGATGGCAGACGGTACAATCTAATCAACCTGTCCCCTACTCTCAATACAATACACCAATGTCTAATCTCAGTTCTCTGAAACATTATCTCTCTCTCTCTCTCTCTCCTTCGCTTTTCAGAAAAGCTCGGGATCGACGGTAAATGCATTTACGCCGTTCGGAGGAGGTCCGAGGTTATGCCCCGGTTACGAACTTGCCAGAGTAGAACTCTCTGTTTTCCTTCATCATCTTGTCACCCAATTCAGGTACTCGTCTCTCTCTGTTTAAAGGTGATTTTGAAGAAATGCATTATTCTAAGATGGGGCTGATGGTTCCCTGTCATCGATCAAATTTCAGTTGGGTTCCAGCAGAAGATGATAAGTTGGTATTTTTCCCAACAACAAGAACACAGAAGCGCTATCCTATCTACGTGACGCGTAAGAGCGAAACTAGGCAATGTAAAGACAGTCAACCAGACACATGAATGTAGAGGAGTCGAATTTCGGGTTGCGATATCTAGAGGGGGCAGTTTTAATCTCTCTTCATCTTGTATGAATAAGATCATATGCTAAATTAATGAGTTTTAGTACACAGAATATGGAGCTATTCAATAGTACAGTCCATGAATTACCAATACAAAATTTATATCACTTTTTCTCTCAGCCCCATCCCAAGTGCACCAATTTTCTAGCCAACGGAACACAGTCTTCTCTACTCACATATCTTCTGGTCAGATGTTCTCCAGGCTTCAAAATTCAGATGATTTGAATTGATCCTGCAGAGTCTGGGGTTGAGACTGACTTCTTTACAGAAATAGTCAGAGATCAATTGCAATTCCATTGCACATGCTCGGATACAGAAGAGATATCAGCATTGGTTCCTTTCCTTGCTTTTTATTGTAGATTCAACTAGTTTAACCTTTTTAGTGTTCTCAGCATTGAGGAGGGAGAGTTTCTCAAGCGATGATTTCAGTTGGGAGATCTGAGAGCCCTGGACATAAGTGTTTCTCCTGTACATTTTCCGTTGCTGGTTCTCTAGATTGTTGTTCTTTGAAGAATTTGTGTACCTCCTTAGTCTAGCAGTTAGCGTATCAATTGAAGTATGTAAAGCGTCCAACTCAACACCTGTAAAGTGGTCTGGATGGCAACAGAGTATCACTTTTTTAAAAGAGCAGTTGTAATATGAAGTTCATGAACTTAATATTTTGGAAATTTGGAACCTCTTTAACTTCATGACTTAACTAGAGCGTGCGTCTTCATATAATAATAATTTACTAAACTACAAAGTACACCAGGACTAAGATGAAGGGTAATATTTTACAGGGTTGCACTATTAAATAACTCAGTTTTCAACCTGATAGAAATTGGTTAATCACATCTAAAACCATGAGTGTCTGAGTTCCTGCATATGCACAGCCTAACCAATCTCACGAGAAAACCATCTGCATTTTGATAGAAATCTAAATAGGTAGCCTCGGAAGATGCGACTTCTAAGACAGTTCATACTAGAGGTATTTTGGTGTGTATCAAGCAAATAGTGTAGATAATACAAGTTTAATGAATAATTCAATTACTCTGGTTTTATCTTTAGCCTAGCCTCAATCTGCTTTATGCATCTGGTGGTTGGTGAGTGTAAGGGTAAGTTTGGTATAGCTTTTGGAGGTAGTATTCATTTTTTTTCCATAAACACTTTTGGGATAAGAATGAAATACATATTTTCTCTAAAATTTTGAAAAGTAATTTTAATTAGCTAAAATCATTTTTAGAAATCATATCAAATTCACTTTAATTACTTATAAGCAGTCAACCAAGCAAACAAATTGAAGTACTATAGCGGAGAATTTATTACCAAGTGTAGATTTGAACTCTCTTTCTGCTTTGGACAATGGCCTTTTGTGAGCTCCTGGCAAGTTCTTCAACCGATGTATGCGCTCTTCCAGAACATTGTGCATTTTGATTGCACGTTCTATCCTGTCCTCCAATACTTGCTGTTTCCCCTCTACTTTTAAGAGCTTTTGCTGTGCCTCTCTCAAATGAGCATGCTGATCGTCAATTAACCTCTTTAACACAGGCCCATGCTGCTTAAGCTCATAATACACCTACAAGGGGAAGAAGGAAAGAAGGGGAAGTTTAGATGTCATACACACACAGCGCTAAACTTACTATAAATTCTCTGAAGTAGTCGACCAGCACTTCATAGTTCTGCAGTAATTATGCAATTACCGTGTGTGCATATTCCACATAATTTTCATGGAAGAGCTTGAAATACTGATGAAGCATGGACCGACCTTCAATGGAATCAGCAGTCACGGACCGCATGTTTGATGAGGACTGAGGAAGGAGAACAACCTTAGGTCCACCAAGAAGATCTTTGCTTATAATTTCAGATCTTTCAATTTCATTTTTTACTTCTGTTGCTGCCGCAGCTGATTTTCCCTCATTTAGGAAATTGCTAACCTGAATTGGGACTTGAAGGTTCCAAGTCTTCATCTCTAGAACAATGCATTCTTGAGAAAGGGTGACTCCCACAATCCAAGAATATCCGAATGAATCGGATAATGATGCAAAACCACAAAGTGGAAATGGGTTGGAAGTGTCTCCCTGGCAGGTATTCAAAACTGGATGCACAGAGGGAGTTCGCATAGTCTGGTCCTGCCCTCTGCTTTGACTTGTGAATGGGAGAAAATGTAATATAATTGAGTCTATACCTCCATTGTGAAGAGCATAAATTCTTTCATCCATTAGTTTATCGACGAACATCGTGATAATAGAATCTCTCTCCGTTTTCCTTGGAAGGGCCAGATCTACAATAGCCAGCCTCAGCAAAGGGGGAGGGTGCCCCGACCAAACTGTATGATCAAGCATCACCTTGGAGGAGAGCTTTCCCGTGATCAATTCACATATCATAGCAAGACCAAGAATGTTGTCATTGGGATCAACACGTACACGTGGGGGACTACCAAGATTCCAGACAGGTTGAATTTCATCGGCAAGGGCATCGATCTGCAGTTGCCCACCACTCCACGCCGTCACCACAACTGAGTCTTTGCTGATTAGATTATATAGTAAACATACGGCACGGCCTTCACATTCTGCGCCTTTAATTGATATATCTCCTTCATCTCCATTAGTACATGCTCTTCTCAAAGGCCCCTAGAAGACCATGTGATACGAAGATTAAGGATCCCAAAACCCAGTACTGAGAGTATACCGTAACCCATGCACATGCCAAACCACTAAAAAATTGATAATAACACATTCTTAATATATATAGGGACATTGCCAACTACCAAATGCATTCAATGAAAATGTCTCATACCTGCAATGCAAGTGACGCATCAAATAAAGCACAAGGATGGGCTACTATCACAGATGTATCTCCCCCATCTGTCGCTTGAACTAAATTTGGAAAAGTTTCTTCCAGCCAAGAGATTGCAAGACTGGAATTACTGACAGCTGTAGGATTGGCTGATTTTAGCCCAAAGGACTGAGCATCGTTATAAATCTCCAATATCGATTCCCACTTGTAAGTGCTGTCAAGGACAAAGCACCCACTTACAGATAGTAATATAAATAGTTCTATACATTAATTGTAGGCCCTATACTAGGAAACTATACAGCCTTTGCCAGACACTTTTAGTAGGTTGTGGGGGAGCTTTTCTAGGAGTTCAAAAGGGTACATTCAACCCATTATTTATGACTTGGGGAAAATGTCCACTCTGACTCTCACCTCGCACATATGTTTACATACAAGACTAATTATTTGAAGAATGAAAACCAAAGAAACAAAGTGTCTGTCTTTAGTAATTTTAATTGAATATCCATGACTCCCAAAAGACAATTAAAGAAAGGAGAGATGTGAGAAATTGAGTACCTTCGAAATGGAGCAACAGGGCAGAGGATGTAAATTGAACCATCACTGAATAAAACAAATACCTGCAGATATAGTGTATAAGCAACTTTTAATAATCGGAATGTAATGTTGGTTCTTAGGCTGTTTAACTGAGGAATCTTTGCTACTAACATCAGATTTAAGATCCTACACTTCATGCATTGAGAAGTGGTCTCACATCAGATTTAAGATCCCACACATTAAGAAGTTTACTGAAACATCCCTGATGCATAACAATTGATACATAGCAAGATATAAAAATTTAATCTAGCTTGAGATTACTGATTGTGATTCTTAGAGCATAGTGGAGAACCAAATGGACAGAGCTAAGAAAGTTAGGTGAGGAGACAGCTACAAAGTCATAAAGAAAAGGTTTGAACTTTTTAATTTATGTGGAGGCACAACATGGAGTAATCAAAGAGAAATTAGAATGCTAGACATAAATATCTCGGCAAGGTAAAATGGAAAGATAACGAGACAAGTTTTCATCATTGTAAAGAGAAAATATTAAATCATCAAATTTGAGATGACAAATTTCTAATGAATGAACTTACACTGAATTTGTCCCATAAATGGTCTCCCCCAAATGAAAAATCAACAGGGCAGATAGATGTGGCATTAATAGATTGGCCAGGCTCTACTGGCTGTAGATAATATTCTTGCTCTGGTTGCACAATATCTGAAGACAAATTAAAAAGCCTGAGAGGAAAAGGAGTTAAACAGTAAGCCACCCAGATCATATGTTTAGGAAAAAACTAATTTGCAATGGCAAAATTTTGAAGGAATTGGAATTTTTGTTTTTTTTTTGGTTAATCAACCACAACGTCGTAGGAATCATCAACAAATTGCATATTTTGATTTATCCATAATTTTTTCTATCGTGTGTGTGGGAGGAGGACAATTCATATATTTAATGATTTGCAATAAGATATAAATAGTTTTCTTAAAATGCAATTGAACGAGAAAAAGAGAGTCCATTCAGGACAGGCGATTAGTGAATTGTTCATAAGCTGCAAACGGAGAAAAGAATACTTAACGAAAATTCTACTCTCCATTTCTAGTTGACTAGCAGTTATAAGATTTTGTCAATGCTCACAGGGATTACAATAAAAAGAATAAGAGAAAGAGAAGGCACAAGTTACCAACGGTAAGTTTGACATAAAAATGATAGAAAAATGAAAAGAAAAAAAAAATTATACGGTTGTGTAAGTTGTAACCTAGCCCACAAAACAACATGAAATTAAGTTCTAATTCTAACATAGTCTCCAAAAGACATAATCCAATTTTAGTCTATAAATTTTTACACTTATTTTATTTTGTTTCTCATACTTTCAAGTATTTAGATTATCCTAAACTTTGCACCAAAATAGAGTAAATTTCCATATTGCATACGAGAAATACGATACATGACATTACATGAACATTAATTTAAGCCACATATTGAAATATTTGACAGGAATAAGTATAAGAATTCAAGTAGCAAAACAAGACTTCAAACCTTTAAAAAAAACTACAATATGGTGAAAAACTACTTCTAGTCCTCTATGATCGTTCTCATGTTGACTTGTAAGACCCATCTAAGCTCTAAATAAGTATTCAAAATGAAATTGCACTGGGTATAGTTGCATTTCCTGCATGAACGATGCTTACATTATCTTTATTCAGGAAATTTAATACCTGAAAACAGAGTCAGATGAAAGGACTCCAAGATGGAAGTCACTATATGGGTGCCAAGAAACTTGTAGCGTGCGTATGACATCGAGGCCACCACAGTAGATTTGCGGACCAACTCTAACGGTCCTGTAAGCAAATTGACAGATTCTTTCAGAAAGAACTCCATTGAGTACCAAACAACTTCAAAGATGCAAAATGCAGGACATCCTTTAACAAATTCAAACCAAACTTAAAGCATTAACTCATTAGTTGGCTCTTCCTCACCTACAGATGACAGTGTTGTTGTCTCTGGTAGAACTGTGGCCATAGAGGTACACTATGCACAATCCGCCTGGACCCACAAGAACCAGTGCTGATCCATTCCTATTAATAGAAACCTTATGCACCACGAAGTCGAGCTGCACATCCGGTTGCAATACCTGTTCAAAGCATCGAGCTTATGAAGAATGACTAGAAAAAAAAAGGGGAAAACATAACACAGTACAGCTCAGAACAAAAGGGTTTGCCCTTTCAAAACAGAACGCGGTAGTTTCTTTACAACAAAGCCTTCTGCTCCTTGTAACACTTGTAATAGAACTAAACCAAGTTTAAAAAGAGAAAAGAAGAAAGTAGAACCGACTTTGGAAGGAGAAGCAGCGAGGACGGAAGTGGGATCGGGTTCCCCGAGGCGGATGGAAATCCGGTGCAAACAGAGCTTAGTGGAGTCCCAGAAATAGAGACGGGAGGCGCCGTCCGACACCAGAAGGTTTCTGAAAGGCGGAGAAACAGAACCACCATTGTCGTAGTGGGCGGCGGCGGCGGTAAAAATGGGGTGGGTTTTGAGAGGAACCCAATCGACGTCTAGTTTCGGAGTGAGAGATCGACGGGGATCAGATTCAGCTTCGTTAACGTCGAAATTGTACCTCATTGTCTTCTTGCTGTTGGGACAGTGCTTCCGCCGATCTTGCTTTCGATTCCGGCGAGAGCCCTAAAGATACGCAGGTCCCCTCTCTTTTTTCGTTTTTGATTGCCAACGGCGTCGTTTTTGGATGAATAATATTATCCCAAATCATATAATAATTTCTAACACAATATTCAAGTCTTACCTACTGTTTTTTTTCAGTTCAAAGTGCGGCGGTACTGCAAAACTGAATATAGTTCAAAAGTACATTTCACTCACCAAAAAGTTATAGATTCGAATCTTAATAGCCTATATGTTGTGGAACTCGAAAAAAAAAAATGGTATGGCAGTGATGGAAGAAGATTTAAACTTTGAACATTTTTGTCCAACATTTATGTCGTAACAAAATGAGTTATATTCAAGTTACTTTAAGTGAGTTATTTTAAAATTTTTGAAATGGAACAATTTAAATCCTAAACTTGATTGAGTGATTTAAATCCTATTCTTTGAGTGATGTAATTAATATCCTTTATTATTTAAGTTTTTTTCTTTCTCTTTTTAAGGCTTGTCATTAGTTGCCATCTAACATAATTTAATGGATAAAGTATCTATTACCATCGTACAAATTGGTTTTATAGTTAAAGACAAGACTATTTTTGCAAATACTGATATTTTTTTAATAAAGCAAATATTGGTTCTTTCTATTGTGTTGAGATGTTTTTAATTACTTGGATTTGAATATTCTGTTGCTATATATAATCAATTTTTATTTGGTTAATTTTGTGTTTAGGTATGAATATATTTATGATTGTTTTCGAAAATTTCTATCACATGATTTTTAACTTTTTGTAAGGATTTGGTATGATTTCTTAGTTGGTTTAAATTTTGAAAATGTAGCAATTGCACCACATATTCAAATGTATGAGATTTAAATGGGTGAAAAACTGAATGTTTGAAGTTAAAATTGAATCAATGATGTACCAGATTAAAAATGATTCTTTTCCCTAATTTAAATGATTTTTTTTACTACTATATTTGGCTTGGGCTTAGCTCTTGTCAATTTTAATCTTAAATTTTCATTTTTATCAAATTAAACTCTAACTTTGAATAAATTGTGAATTGGTGTTTACATTGATATATATAATTAATTTATGTTTAATCTTTACCATAGTTGCCCAAAACAAAAAGTCTTTTTAAATAAGCATTTTTTATTTTGAAATGAATGGTTTGGACACCAATAATAATTTTGACATTTTGATTAAACCCAATGAGAAAACATTAGTGACTTAAAGAAAAAGTTGTTGAAATCATATAAGCAAAAAAAAAATTATGAATTGTGGCCTATTTAGGGTTGAAAATTGGAGGGGCTTTAATAAAGGTGATAAATGTGCCTTATGTAGGTGGTGAGTAGCTTTAATTAATTGTCCTTAGGGATGAGATAGAACTTCAAAATAGAGTAAGAGTGGAAAAACTTCTCTTTTCTTACGTCGTTTTGTAATTATTATGTAATATGTATGTATTTTAAATATATTATGTGACGACTTATAATATAACACATGATAACGTGACAATTATTATTTGAATGGATGAATATGTGAGAAAAATTCTTTAGTGAAAATTTAACATAAGATTGAAGCTCAAATTAATACATAAACTATTTTGTATCTATGCAATCAATTTGTTAGTGACCACGTCAGCTTTTTGTAAAGCATCTAATGAAAAAAAAAAATTTAAAAGTATTTTTTTTAAAACATTTAGCAAAGATGAATAATATTATTGCAATTTTTGAAATAATAAGAATATTTTTTAAACAAATTACAAAATATACATCTATTTTGTATAATTAAACCTGAAATTTAACAAGTTCATTCTTTTGCTCAACTTTTACATTATCTTTATCCTTTTAGGTGATGGATTTCAGGATTTCTGACCATTTAATTCCCAACATTATGATGACACTAAGCAAGGGATCTAAGTCATTAGCTTATTATAGTAATTTGGCCATCTTGATTTGACCAAAAATGAGAACCTAACCCAACCTGTAAGGACCTCAAAAAGAGAAAGAAAGATGGGAATGTGGAATAGGCCAATTTTGATAATGTAGGGACTCAATGGAAAGTACATATATTGAATCACATGTTATCGAATGAATTATGGTTATAGCCACATAAATCTAACTCTTATCAAAAGAACTCCATTTCGAATTATTTATTATTATTAGTTGTCAAATTGAACACATCTCAATTGGTTAAGATATATCTCCTCGAATAAAAAATGGTGTTCAACCACTCCCACATGTTGTTGAACTCCAAAAAAAAATATATTACTTTTTGTGTCAATTTAAAAACAACTAAAAAGCTCCCAGTGTTTTAAATGAAATAATTCTTTCGTTTTGAGTTCAACAACATCTTGCTAAAAAAATAAAAGAGCAAATATTATGAATTTATTAGAAAATAAATGTTTAGATCTTATCTTAGTCCAGAAATCTTGTACTCATTTAGTTTTGATGCCTAAACTTTAAAATATTTCGCTTAAAAATAAAAATCCTATATAATGTAATTTTAAGTTTTATTTATTTTTAGATTTTGAGCTTGAATTAATAATAATAAATAATAATAAAATAATAAATAAATAAAAATATATAAAATTTATAAATAATAAATAATAATAATAAATATC
>JAOANK020000009.1:636399-659640 GCA_026257165.2 Telfairia occidentalis
CTTTAATTATAAACAGTAGTAAGAGTATATATAAATGTTTGGATCATTTACCTCTTATTGGCTCGAGTAGTATCAATGACAAGTTTTATGGGAAGATTAATTTACAAAATGTGCAACATGCGATTGCTATTAGAGACAACTTCCACTTCAAGATTATTAAATCCAATCTCGAAGTTTTGATTTTACACTGCCTAGTTGATGATTGCCAGTATTGTTTTCGTGCATCCTTTATCGATGATATTGGAAGTGAAGTTTGAATTGTTAAGAAGTTTGTAAAGGTCCATACATGTGATCTTGACATTTTATTGACTGATCATAAACGAGCAAAGTTTTCTGTTATTAAGAAGTGTATTACGAGCAAGATTTGGATTTCTGGGAGTGCATTAAGCAATGCACAAGATGTTCCTCTTTTACTTGCTTCGAACACGACCTTAATATTAGCTATCAAAAAGCTTGGCGAGCTAGGGAAGCTGCATTAAAAGAAATTAGAGGATCACCTGAGGACTGCTATACTTGCATCTCATCATTTGCACATATGCTAAAGGAAAAGAATCTACATATGATCTTGATATATTTATATCAAAAGTAATATATATACCTTAACAGAAGTCCGTTCCATATTAACTCCACATACTTACTTTGAAAGATGTATATGTACGTATGATTTTAATATACATGTATGACTGATTCACAATATTAATATCGTACCGTTTATATATGCTCATTCCTATAGGTTCTTTCACAAGTTATGAACTCGACAATGAAGGAATGTTCAAGAGCTTCTTCATGTCTTTGTCCACTTCTATTTCTAGTTGGTTACATTGTCGGCCTGTTCTATCCATTGACGAGACTTTTTTGAAGAATAAGTATGCCGGCATTTTATTGGCCGCTTGCGCTTTAGATGTGAATGAAAAGATATTCTTATTGAGATTTTTTGTTGTTGATTCTGAAAATGATTTTTCATGGGAGTGATTTTTTAAACAACTTAAATTAATCATTGATGATAGAAAAGATTTGATCATTGTTTTAAATTGACATAAAATAATAGCCAATGAGATTGAGAAGGTGCTCCCTATGTTTTTCATTGTATTTGTATGTACCATTTATTGAAGAGCTTGAAGTTAAAGTATAAAACAAGTTGGTTGACTCGTTATATATCTCATGTGCCAAGGCGTATAATGTTGTTGACTTTGAATTTTACATGAGATAGAGTCATATGCACATGCATTCATCAAGAGTTGGAAAAAATATGATTTAATATAGTCACGTGCAAATTCACCTCGTAAAAGATATACCATCATGACCACCAATATATCAGAGAGTTTAAATGTTTCCATCAAGGATGCTAGAGAATTTTTAGTTGCTTCTATGTTGGAAGTAATTAGAATATTGTTGTAAAGATGATCTTTTTAACGGAAGAGCAATGTTGATTTTCAGGTTACCTTGTTTACCAAGCATGCTAAAAAAGAGTTGAGAGACTTAATTGAAGGTAAACGTATAATGCAAGTAAGCATTTCTATTATTTTCATTCACCACAATATACTAGATATACCTAGGATGCGAAATATATACCTAGTATGCATAATATATAACTAAGAATGATTTATTACGAATTAATTATTTCATCTAACCAAGATTTTTTTTTTTTTTTTTGTAGATATATCTGCTCAATAATTTTCTTTAGCAAGTTGTCCATAGAACGAAAGAATATGATGTAGACTTATCTAATCGAAGTTGCACTTGTCGAATGTGGGATCTTCTTGGAATACCTTGTTCACATACATGTGTTGTATTAACCAGGAATCACTTATCTACCCAAAGTTATATTGCAAAGTTTTATTCCAACAAGTTTTTACGACTAGTATATAGCAGATTGATCCATTCTCTAAGTGACGAGAGTTCTTGGAATAATATTCTACAAGATGTTAAAAACATAAAAGTTCTCCCACCAAATGTGAAGTGTTCTGCCGTTAGACCGAAGAAAATAAGGATATCTTCAACAGTTGAGTTAAGAAACAATAAATGTGGTTGTTGTAGATGCATTGGACATGATAAAAAGAGTTGCAAATATTCTTTTAGCCAATAGATTTATTAGTTTTGTTATTATTATTGAACTATTAATTTTTTTTAATGGAAATATAGATTTTATTTTCATTATGTAGTTCTTTCATTCTTCATGTTTATATATTTTTATATATACCAATATACCCCTCCAATTGTTAACAATTCTAACTACTTTTCTTAGTTTAATTATTTTAAATTGCAAGTAAATTATCTATAGTACTCACGTTGTGTTATATAAAAACTATATATATATGTCATACTACAATTGTTCTTCAAAAAAATTTCAAACACAATAATTAGATTATAGAAGTAATATACTACAACTTTGTTACAACCGATTGTACAACTCAATGTGGTACATAAATATCATACTTGTTTTATATAATGACCATACTTCAGAATTCACTCCTAGTATTTCACCTAACTATTTAGATTTTAAAAAATCAAACATTTAATCCTTAACAAGAACTCCACCTTACTTCATTTCTTTTCAAAAATTTATTCCAATCAACTAAAAACATCATCCAAGAAATAAACTAACCTATGCAAAAATAATTTAAAGTTGCGACATATATTGAATGATGGAGCAATAAAATCTTATGAAATAATCACTTTTTTCTTCTGCTGATCTAAATTTTGATGTGAATGGTGATCTTATAACTCTTGACGGCATTATGACCCTGTGTTCATTTCTTCTTATTTGCTAGGCTCCTCTGTTTTCTTTGTCTCTTATCGCACTCTTTGCAACTATGCTTTCTCCTTTCACAAAAGGTTTGGTCGTAGCTACATGATTTTATCAATTAGATAACTGGTTTAATTTACACGCTTCTATTATCACATGATGTATATATTTCATATTCTTACATATCGAATGTACATATATGTTTCTTGTGTCCAACAAATCGTCTGCTATCCTAAATCATTCTCCGACATTGTCGATAATAATTACAAATACTATTATGATGCTACGCAATACAAGGAAAAGAAACCCACCATACTTAACAAATACTATACAGCTCACATAATATTCAAACACTTTATGATATTTTCACACTATCTTATGGCGGAGAGAACCCATAAGTCAAGTGAATTCAAATTTTATACAGGCACCCAATTTATAATGAGCTTTATATTGAACTAATAAATCAACATGAATTGTACCCATTATCATCTAACCTAAGCCAGATTTTAATTCTGAATGTTTGTTCGTATAGTAAACATTAAAACAATTATTTTGTACCTATATAAAATAAACCTAGCACACTTAAGAACAAAAGAACAAAAAATCATACCAGTAAATTCGTTTAACATTTATATTTGTACATATCACTCATTCTTGCATTTATAGTCATGCTTATTTATAACATATACATACCTTTCTCATAATTGTCGCCTATAGGATTTCATCTATCTCTCTTAAGAACTTGGTGGATACAATGTCTTCTTCAAGCTCCATTTGTTCTTTACTTTGATCCTTCCAATTTATTAATGAAATTAATTTTATAAATATAATACAAGTTATGTGTTCATTTATTTAATTAATCTAAATGTATACTTACATCTCTTTGTTGATTAGCACCCCCTTGTCCTCTAGCTTCACCAAGTATCTTTTCATCACTACTTCCTTGTCCTCCACCTCCACCTTTTTTGCTTCTATCTTCTTCCTCACCTCCTGCTTCACCCATTCTATTTTCCCTACCTCTTGCTTCTCCATCTCCTTGGTCTCCCTCCCCCTTCCACGACATCCCTCTTCTACATCTTCTTTGTCCTCTCCTTTTTTTATCATTTTTTTAATTTTCCGACCTTATTGAATATGACATCTATTACTTTATTATTTAAAGCTTCAAAATTTTTCATGATCTATTCTTTGAACTCTAAAAAGAAAGGAGGAATACTCGTTGTCACCACATTCTCGGTGTTGTACGATGGTCCGACCTCATCGTGATATCTTTGAGTAATCTTCTCATTCCCCTTTACAACAATTGCTTCATCTTCTTCCTAATTCATTTTAAATATTTCAAACTGAGAAAACATAAAAGGAATTAGTTTCATACGATGAATGTAAAATATATACCATGCACAACAATAAGAAAACATAAAAGAAATTTCAATCTTACATTATCATTCTCGAAGACTCTTGCTGCCAGGCCCTTCCATTTTGACTATACATCTGATGCACAATTTTTTATCTTTGGCATCCTTGAGCTATCCTTTCTTGCATAACATGTCGGCTCCGAGATTAACATCGGTATGAACTCGTATGTACATAATATCAATGCGTAGGGAAATCCTACTAGGCCAACTATGAACACATCTGGACTTTTATAGCTTTTTTGATTGATTCGATTGTCACAATATGGATGAGACGTCCCCATGGGTAATTTTCAAACTGCTCCTCATCATCCATCAGATATAAGTATTCAGACTCTAAGCCTTTACATATTTGTTTTCCCACTATGAAGTTAGTGAGGAGGTGTAGCTTTGCCAATCTAACCCTATTCTTTCTTTTCACCTCTCTTACTCTATTAAAGAGGTTTAGAATTTCAGACCTTTTTGTTGGCTTATCTTCATCAAAATATTTCTTAAGCAATCATCTTGGAAATCTTTCCATATCAATTGCCGATGGTTCACCACAATTCAACTATGTTATTCTTTTAAAATTATTTATGGTGAACTTTATGACCTTTCCCTCAAAGTTGAACCACAATTTATCTGCTTTTGTTAGACTACTTGGCCTACAGATGATGTAGCAACATTTGGCTAGGAAACTTGTTTCATTTTAAGGTCTAGAAAATGTTCGAAACAAGTATTCCTAAATCTAATGAGGTGTTTTTGGCTCAATTTCTTTTTTATTTTTTTTTTATCACCCCTAATCTACCATATATCATTAGTTTTTGGGTGCTTGACCATTTTTTCCTCGGTAGCAACAAGGGTGCACCCTACTATATTATATCATATACCTAAGTTTCATAAATATGGTATGTTGTATTATAAAACAACATAAAAAAAAACTCATTTATTTACAAACTCCGTATATATAAATCATACCATTGTAAATACCATACAATATTATATATACAATAACATTTAAAAATTCTGATCATATAGCAATTTCATAATACAGTAATACTTTATTTACATATAAGGTGCACCGTTGGTTAAATTAAATGTATATACTGAAATAATATAAATCATACTTCATATATATGTGATCTATCTCTTCCCTCAACATCCTCCTTCCAAATTTATTGATTTTCTGGCGTGTTCTCTTGCAATCATAATCAACTTTTATTTAGTTAATAATAGTATAGAATGTGAAACCTTATTCCCTCAACATCCTCCTTTATTTTTTGCTTTTTTCCTATGGTCGGTCAAATAACAATATTGTTAAGTTTGACTAATCATTTGTATATAAACTAGGTATGAAGTTATCATTCCATACATATAAACTCTGTAAATAAACACGATACTACTTTTTAGTTCAAATATTACTATTATTTATCGCTTGATCGTAATTTTCATTCAATTGTCGGTGTTGTTTGTGTCGTTTTATCTTCCTTCCTCTTTCTTAGTGGCACTACATCTTCTTGCAAACATTATTATAAGATTTTAACAATTTAATTTGCATTAAGTTTTTTGTTATTATACCTTTGATTTATCGTCGTCAGCAAATCTCTTCCTCTTTTCTTGTTGATGAGTTGTTTCCTCTTCATGCATTTCATTATCTACGTATTTCTTCATGCAAATCATGATGCATTTCTTGTTTAGGAAGTTTTTCTTCTTCCATTTCATCAAATGTTGGAATATCAAGCCTTTCCAGTTCCTGCGAAGCTAATTATAATCAATTAACAATATTTAATGCATATCAATCAATTCATTTAATATTATTTCCCCCTACCCTGATGTTGTCGTCGTTTGTCTCTTGATAACACACTTTGTGAGCTACTTTTATGGCTTAAATATGGTCAGTTTGATAATTACTTGGAGTAATTTTATGCACATATATATTTATTTTGTATGAAGCATGCAAATGGAAGAAAATAAAGAATTTCGAGTTTTAATTGAGAAATTGTGGTGAATTGGAGAACAGCTAGATGGATCGATGAAAGTGAAAGTTCAAAATCTTAAGGAGGAAGAGTTGAGACGCCTGTAGATAGGTTTAAGCCACAAAGCCTGAGTGGACAGCATTGAGACACTGTCTACATTGCTCAAAGCATCTCAACGCTAGAGTGAAGTGATTATTGTGATCTGCTACAGCAGCACCGAGACGCTGCGTCTTTGGAGGAGCGCGCTAAGAATTTTCTTAGCATCTCGACGCTATCATGATACTTTTCATATTTTTGAGGGTACAATGTCGATGCTATCGATGCCTCTATAAATAAAATATTTTGCAGCATTGCAGGGCAGAGGGATTTTTGAAGACTTTTGAAAGTTTGAGAGTTTATGAAATTAGAGGGCAATGAGAGTTATTTGGAGAGGAGAAAAAGGATTTTCAAAGCTCGGAACACAGAGATTGATTCGGAGACGAATGTTTGAAGCGTCAAATTTGATTTCTTCTCTTTTCCCTTGGCCTTTTGTAATCTTTTCATAAGTTTAATATTAGGATTTTGTATTTCATGTTTACCATGTGTAGCTAAACTCTCAGTTCTAGGGATTGATGTAGCCACTGGTGTGTATAAGTTTGATTTTATTGATTTACTGGGATTAATCCTTTATTTATTATATTCATGCATTTATGTGTTTATTGCTTTTAATCTCTGCCACGGATTAATTGTTTATTGATCTGAATCTTTTGTCCGAGAGAGGAGGTTTAGATTAGAACTTGAATACATGACTTAAGTAGTTCTAAGACCAGGAAATTTAGGATTGCTTGAGAAGTTATTAATAGAATTGAGCTTTATGCCTTTGCTTGTTAATGAAATGGAATAGGAATATTAGTTTTTTAATTAGTAGGGAGGTTAAATTGTACTCGAGAGAGACCATTTTATATATGTGTGTTCTTGACTTATAGAATTTTCTATTGGTTCATTCTTGGTTAAATTAGTTAATTGGCTTATAAAATCAGTCGGTGAAATCAACTTCCTATAAACCTTTCTCTCTGATTTTCTCATCCTTATTGTCTTTAGTGTGTATTTAATTTGCATAATTTCACCTTGTTGGTTTGTCTAAATAAAATTGAACGTTAGCATTTGTGGTACTTGAGTGAGTTAGAAACCCAATCCTAAGGACGACACTCTTCATCTCTTACACTATATTAAAGCTTGACCCCATACACTTGTGGGTAGGTAATTTCTGCTACATCTCTTCAACTTGAGTTCTAATGTTATTGTTGTTTGTCTCTTCGACGTGAAAATTTTCTAATCTATAGTTTAGTCTCTGTTACATCCATGTACTGGATTAGTTTATATATATATATATATATATATAATACTATTGTAGTCATGTTGTCATATTATACATACCTTATTACCGATAGTTGTAGTCTCAACATAGGGAATGATTTATGTTTCTACAACTTCGTCGTCCATATCCCCACTTCCCCACTTCCTTCCTTTTGATGGGCACTTGGTTCTGCCTCCTTTTTTCCTTTTATTGTGATTTGGTCTTATTCCTACCATATTTCTAAATGGTCGATTGTAGAAGGCTGAACTAGTGGGAATTCCCATTTTTGGTTCCTCGTCACTAGTATTATCTTGAAATTTAATCAGTTATATTAATTATATGTAAACAAAACATAGTTTGAAAATCATTCACTTTTTATTGATGGTGACTTTATGTTGTTTAAATAATTTTGAAATTTTGGACAAAAATAGTTGATACATTTAGATATCTTGCTAATGATATTGTTTAAAGATTGATGGTGACTTTATATTGTTTAAATAATTGTTCATGTACTTTTACAACTGTAAGTATAATGAGATTTTGTCCTTTTCAATAACTTTTGTAACTACATTCATAATTTTTCTTCTTTTAATAGGTTATAAGTTTTGAAATATTGAATGTAGGATTTTGCTATTGCATCTTACCACCTTCAATTCTAGGTGAGCAACTTTCCATCTTATTCATCTCGCTTTCACCATTACCTGATTCTCTTACTAGAAATAATGTTAGAAGTTAAAGTTTGAGTCATCTTGAAGACCTTAAGGTGATGGTTCTTCTTCCTTGTATTGCCAAGGTGAACGAAGGTGCTCCCATAAAGCTTGCCTAAGTGTACTTCTATAGTTTTCTTGTTTTGTCTTCTAGTTATCTTTATGATGATTGTTTAGGTGGTTTTGAATGTTGTAAGACTATTAGACTATCGAATTAGTTAAGTGTTTGACAATGACTTTTCAAGAACATCAAGTTTGCCGCTTTGAATATAGCCCAAAGAAGATCAAGGTCATTCATAGAAATCTCACCAAGCAACAAGTGAGTTTTTTCTTTATTTAAAATTCAATTTTAATTTCACTATTGCTATCATAGTTTTTCTTGTGCTTAATCCTCTGCCACCAACTCTTTCCAAGTAAGTGAAGCAATGTCTTGGGTTTATTATGTCTTTTGGTTGACTCTAAGCTTAATATTGCTTTGTTAGGATCTCTTTATTATTGGAGCAAGTAGTAGACTAGATCTTATTGACCTTGCACTTCATTGCCTGTCTGGTTTATCGTTGATTTATCTTTTAGAAGATATGCTTATTATATTACTTTTTGCTACTTTCTTTAAGGTTATATAAGTTTAGATTCAAGTTCTTCTCTAGATGACCGAGAGTTTTAGTTGAATATGATGATTTTGCTAATTAATTGTATAAGAATGTTTTGTGTAGTTCTTCTATATGGAATTATTTGCTGCTTTTTATTGCGATAACATTATATATGAAGTTGAATGTGGTGGGTGGTTATATCATGTTTTTGATTTAATTGCTTCATTATTTTGAAGTTTAATGTCATACTCCATTTATCAATTTCCTGTCTATATAGAAGTCAAAATATTGAATGTCTTTAGAGTTTTACATTATGCATTGCATAGGTTATTATAAAGAAGTTTGAGGTGCAATTTCTTTAATAAGTCGAAGTGGCTCATCTAGTTCTAGTTAAAAGTGTTTTGGTAAAAGTTGATCTGGGTGCTCGTATTAAGTGAATTTTCAATGTCTATTTCTACTAAATTTTCAAGATTTGAAGTTCAATTTGTATAGTTACTTTGTAAAGAGTCCTTTCTTCCAATGATGTGAAACTCATTTTTTTTACTTTTTATGTTAAAGAAAACTTTAAAAGTTTATTTTTATAAATTGATAGGTTTATATAATATAATTTCTCTTTATCAACTTCCAAAATAGTAAAACTTGATATTTTATTCTTCTTTGTGCCGTGAACAATTAGTTATAATTTGGTTTTAGCTAATCCATAACTTTTAAGCTTTATCAGCTTAGTTTTAATTGTGAGAACCTTTTTATGATCGAATAATTTTCAAAGTTGATGTACCATAAGTTGTTTGTTGGAACTAGTATTAATTTTTAAACAATATTTCCCTGTGATCATGTTGAATAACTAACTTTTGTTTGTTTGTTATGTTTTCTTTAGATATGAGATCTTTGTGGGAAAGAGAGGCTTAGTACATCGTGGGCAACCTATTACTGCGAAACCTATGTAGTCATTGTGGTGATAGACAACACAAATAGAGCAAGAATCACCAATATTATGAAGATCGAGCTCTTCAAACTACTTGGTCACAAAGATCTTTAGTTTATTAATAACTAAATTTAAGGTAATTTTTTTTTAAGAAATAATGCTAATGGATTTTTCCATTCTTGTTTTGTCAAGAACCTGTCGCATATATTTGTGCAAATGTTAGATAGTTAACTGCTGAACATTTTATTATTCCACCGTAATAATCTAGTAACAAATTGTTAGAATGTTGTTTTATGTTGTTCTAGCATCTTTTTTTTTTGGAATTGATAGATGATGTTGCAAGTTTCAAATTTCTTTTTGAACTTCTATATTAATAATAGATGCAACTATGTCATAAGAGTTTCAAAAAAAGTTTGTTTTATGTATATAATTTTTTTTGTAATCTGTTATTGTAGGTGGATTATTAAATGAGGCTGTACATATGGATGAAGATAAAGACTCACTTGGTCTTTGAAGTTTGTACTCCATATTACTTTAATTTTGAAAATTTGGTGAACTAGTTCATATTACTTTAATTTTGAAATTTTGGTGAACTTTGTATTTTGTTACTCAATTAGAAATTACTTTGTGAATTTCTGTTAATGTGCTGGACACCACTTATGAAGTTGTTTCTTATATAAAATTCTATAAAAACGATTACATACAACTCAAAAATGGTACAAATGTAAAAAAAAAAAAAAAATGCTATTAAAAGTCACCTACTATAATGTTATATGTTTTTTATGGCATTTTCTTACTCTATAAAATATGATCTTGAAGACCAATCATAGTATTTTTTGGCTAATGCTATGAAAAGTTTCCATAACATTAAAATTATGCAATCAAAAACAAAATTTTTATAGCTTTTTTTATAGCATTGGAAAAACGCTATGAAAAGTCAGGGACTTTCAATAACATCAACTATCATGGCGTGCCTAAAAACACTATCATATGTTTTGATAGCATTTTTTTCAATGCTATAATAAACGCTATTAAAGACCAACTACAGCCTTTTTTACTAACGCTATGAAAAGTTTTCATAGCATTAATGTTATGTCATAGAAGATAGACTTTTTATAGCATTTTTTTATAGCACTGGAAAAATGCTATAAAAAGTCAAAGACTTTCAATAACATCGCCTACCATGGCATTTCAAAAACGCTATGAAAGGTCTACGATAGCATTTTTTCGACGCTATGGAATATGATATTTGTTGTAGTGCGAGCACCTCACACTACAACAAAAAAGACTTTTTATAGCATTTTGGGATAGTTCTTTTATTAAAAAAGCTATGAAAAATGAAAAAAAAAAAGCTGAAAAAAAAAACACGCGATGCAATTAAAAAAAGATGCTCAACTCTAAATAAGGGTTACGTTTTTTTTACCAAATTTATTCTCTATTCCGCCATTCACACATAATAGGTAGTTCTTCTACTCGAAGCAGTCTTCTTCATCTCCTTCATCTCCTCTGTGTTCGTCTTCTCCTTGATCTTTATGTTCTCCTTTCCTTTGTTAGCTTGTCCTCTTCGTCCTCTCCTTCTCTTTGCCCTTTCATTTTCATTTCTTCTTTTTTTCATTCACACAATACTTCTCTACCCTAGCGACTTGAATCCCCATGCTCTTGCTCTGCTTTAATGCCTCGCAAATGCAATTGCCATTCTCTTTCAACGAATCTCCCACCATCGAGCAGAAATCCTTCGATGCCTTCATCTTCGTGCTCCCAATCAAAATATAATCCATGCATGGCCTCATCTCGTATAGCACTGCTGAGCGATCCGCATTCGACGCCTTCATCTTCGCCTTGCCCTTGCTGCTGTTTTGGTAAGTTTTGTATGTAATTTGTTGCTGATGATATATTTTTTGTCTTTCCCTTAACTTCTAGTTTAATACATCCAACTACTAAACAAAAAATATAGGCAACTTTTGTATGAATACATAGTTCTCATTCATTCTTACTTTGATTAAAAATACATCAACTTTTCTTAGTTTTTTATTATAACTTTCTCTTCACTATGTATATATGGTTCCATTCTCCTTATTTTGTTTTTATGGTCATTTTCATTAAGCTGTGTACATAACTATTGTTGTGGTAATTAGTTTGCAATTAATTTTCTTTAACTTTTCAGATTTAAACTCATTTTATTTTGTTGATTTCTTGAGTTATGGAAGTATTTTTGTTCAGAGCTTTTGTTGAGATATTATTGTTATACTTTTATTTTGTTGGTTTCTTGACTAAGAGGATGAGTCACTTGGATTGCCAAAAGTGTGGGCTTCATCTTGTTTAGGTGATGGTTTCTTAGCAGCTAGGGAAACTGGCCTAAATAATGTTAAATTTAAAATAATGCATTCATAAACATATGGGGATTTGTATTGGGTAGCAAATATATTTTATATATTTGCAGAAATAACATGTTCTTTTTAAAATTGCATATATGGCAAAAATTAGAAATAAGAATTTTCGATTTGTTTTTAATTCCACTTTTATCCTTCCCAAAAAACTTTCCTTTCTTCCCCATTATTTGCCCCTCCTTTCTCTGGGGATTTCTTCTTCTTCTTCTTCTTCTTCTTCTTCTACTTCTTCTTCTGCTACAATTTCTTCATTGTGGAAGATCGAAGGGTCGTCTTGAAGATGGTGAAGTCGAGCTACTTAAAAAGGACGACGAATTCCAATGTTGCAGATCTAATTGCCTCTTATCTTCGAGAATTTGGTAACGCTGCTAAAAGCTTGCCACACACGCCGTCAACCTAAGTGCTGTGGGCTTTGGCACTACTTTCCTTTAATGGATTATTGATTTTGCTACTATGTATGTCTTTACTTCTCTCTTTCTCTCTGTATGACTTTATTCTTGTTTCTTCTTGGTTTTTGTTTGATTGTTGAATTTCGGTGATGTTTTTGTTTGTGGTTCATTGCTAACCATTGATTTTTTAGTGGAAATTTTAGTTTAGTGAAGAGGCTAATTGGCGATTTCTATTCTATGAACCAATTGAGTAATATGAAAAAGATTCATTTGTAGAAATGATTCGTGCAACAAAATGTGCTTCTAATTTCTTTTAATGATTTATGAATTGTAAACTTACTATTTGTTCTTTTTCATTTACGGTTTTATGGATCATTTTGATTTGATATGGATTTTTTTTCAGATATACGTTAGCTTAGGTATATCATTATTATATTATGGGAGTGATATATCCAATATAAAGTATATCGTTGATTTGGTATATTAATGATATAGGTATATGAGTACATTTTATTTACATTCCCATTGTTTTTTCAGGTTAATCTTATCAATGATTTTGAACATCAAGTACTTAATGGGGGTAATGAACTTTTGGTAAAGTTGGATTCTGGAAGTTGTAGTTGTCGTGTTTGGGATATGAAAGAAATTCTATGTTCTCATGCACTCGTTGTTATGCGTGGTCTTAATTTGAATCCTTATTCATATGTTTCAACTTACTATTTCTCTAGTACATTATCAAAAACTTATAATGGTTCAGTTCGTCCTATTGGTAACCATTTTGATTGGAGTTTAGTAGAGGTTGATGTTAATGTTTTACCTCCAATTGTTAAACGTCAAGCAAGAAAACCTCGAAAACAAAGGATATGTTCAATTAGTGAATTGATGAAACACACAAAATGTGGTCGTAGTCATCGTCTTGGTCATAATCATAGAACATGTAAATTTCCTTTGCCGGAACAGTGATGAGATGGTAATTCAATGATAGGCTAGTTATTAATTGCCATGTTACTTCGTATATCAACTTTTGCAAAATAGTGTTTAATGACTGATTGGGTATATTGATGGTATATCAATGATAGATTTGTTATTCTTTTTGAAAGATATGGTTGTTTAAATGAAGATAGGAATATGAATGATATACTTCATTATTTCTTACTTATGTTTTTTTGTTTAATAATATACCAATTTGTGTAAGAAAACTTGTTAATTTTTTGTACAAGTTTGTTTGATATACTATTCTAGTAGTATACCTAATATGGAACATATCAATCTCTTAGGCAGTATATCAATATCAGATTAACACTTACTCCATAAACAGTATATCAATATCAGTGTAACATATTAATCCTGTACGTATATCACTAAATATTATTTTGATCTATATGTATATCAGTCACATAAGTCCCAGCAGTCTTGCCATACAGTTACACAAAAAGTCCCCAGCTAAGCATCCTCAGTTTACAAGTCCTGTGAACGTTCAAAGGTGGTTTTCTCAGTTCTCTCTACTTCCTAGCTGCCCCACTTCTTCGTCACCTCATTAACTTACATCCAACTGGCCTTCTTTAAGACTCCTAACTAGGTCCTAAGTTGCACTTGTTTCTTTGTTTTCCCTCTCCAAAGGCTTCGACTTCCATCTCCCCCTCAAACAATATTCTATCACTCACTTGCAAAAACACCCGACTTCTACATTTAGGGCTGAAGACTGGTTTGTATTATAAATGCTACAGCATTGAGTGAATTCCCCTTTCTTTTTTGTTTTCCTTTTTTTTTTTTTTTTACATAGAAGAAAAGGATAATTTGTCACATTTGTTTTGGCTTATCCCCGCTTTCTAGGCGCTAAATATCCAACTATGAGTGACTCATTAAGAAGAGTCGGGTGTATCACCTTCGTTTTGGCTTATCCCCACTTCCTAGGCGCTGAATATCCAACAACGAGCAATACACAAAACTCTTCTCCTTTCTTCTATTTTTGTTTTTTTATTTTCTTCTTTAGCTATGGGAAAGCTCCCTTGCTTTACAAAAATGCTTACAGAGGGTATATTACTCATACTTTCTTTTTTAATATGCTACTCTTCCACATTGTCTTCAACCTCTTGTTCCTCTGGGAGTTGGCTGTTTAGCTCTCTTGATGGTTCATTCACTTGCTTTTCCATGGGGTCTTCGTACTAGTCATGAACTGGCTTCCCATATACACCTTGTTGAGTTGTATCACTGTCATCTTCATCTAAATTCAACTTAATGGACCAACTCTCACTATGCTCTACCGCATCGTCCCACTTTTTCGTGTTGGTTTCTCTGGCGATGTGTACCTTCGTTGTACCCATCTCTGGCATTTCTGCTGGGGATCTCTCCAGCGTCTTGGCTGGTGATTCATCTTCAAGATCAGCTAGAGAGTCAGGAGGTGGATTCACCCTTTGCGTTGCCTTTCAGTTGTGGAGTGAGTAGTAGATGGACGAGTAGCTTGTTGACTCTTTGCTTGAATCGCTGCTTCTTCGGTAGTGGCTCCTCTTCTACCATTCACCCCTTGTATCAATTGGCGGTCTACTTTTGTTTTTTCTTTTTTTTTGGCTGGGGCGGCTGTGGAGGAACGAATTGCGTTTTTGGCGATTCGTTGATCGGGTACACCACTTTCAATGGCATTGGATCAATGACGATGCATTGACGTTCTGTAATCGGTGGATTTGCTTGTCGCTCATCTTCCGACGAAGATGACTCTAAGGTCATGGGATTGGAAGCGTTGGTGGCTTGGTATGTTCTTCCGGATGCTCGAATCTTTCGACTTCCTTCCCTTCTTGTTGATAACATTTTGAGGAAAGTTGTTAAGGCTGGGGGGATTTTGTTTAGTATGTTCTTCTCCTCTTGTTGGGTTTCGATCTCTGCAACCCAACTAGAGCACGCAAGTGGAATTTAAAAATAGGATAGAAATGACAGAGGGGTTAGCACAATGCAAGTTAAATAGAGGATGGCTAATGATACTATTGGGATTTTTCTTTTGAAATTTCAGAAAAATGGAACTCCAAGAGGGAGAACATTTTTTACCGTTGGCGAAACTTTAACTTCGCGTGTTCTACCCATTTTACTAAAATCCCCCAAATGTTACCGTTGCAACACCCTGCTTCCACGTGTCATCTTGCTACTTCCAATTGGCCTTCATTCCACTATAACACCTCATCGATGTCTAGTCTAGTTTTACACTTTTAAATCTCTGTTTCCTTAGTGCAAGCTCTTGCTGAAGTTCTACTGTGTTAAATTACCAAGTAAAGGAAAGAAAATGAAAGTTAGCACAAAAAGAAATAACAATAGAAAGGAAAAATGAATGAAATTAAAGAACTGAGTTTAAGCCTAAAAAATTATGTCTCTATTGCGATATGCGGCAACAGGCGTATGCTTTCTTTCTAGCTCTAAAAATCGATGGTGGTTCTTACCCTAAGGAAATTTCCACCATAGTATGGCTTTACACGCTGCCCATTGACTTTGAGTTCCTGGTTGGTTTTTTTTATCAAATAAAAGCATTGCTCCATGAGGGAATAATTGTTTGATCACAAAGGACCCAGACCATCTTGACTTGAGCTTTCCTAGGAAAATTTTCAGCCGAGAATTGAATAAGAGGACTAGTTGCCCTACTGCAAAGTGATGTGGCCGCAATTCCTTGGCGTGCCATTTCTTTGTTTTTTCTTGTAAATTCGGGCATTTTCATAGCACTCCATCCTCATCTCCTCCAACTCATGTAATTGCAACATCCTCGCTTGTTCAACTTCATCCATACTTATATTAAATTTTTTTAATGCCCACAGCGCCTTGTGTTCTAACTCAACCTGCAAATGACATTCTTTTCCAAAAACGAGCTTGTGTAGAGACAATTGCAGTGGCTTTTTAAAGGATGTTCGATACGCCCACAAGGCTTCATCTAATAACATAGACCAATTTTTCCTGTTCATGTTCACTGTTTTTTCCAAGATAGTTTTAATTTCTCTATTAGAGATTTCTACCTGGCCATTTGTTTGTGGGTGATATGCGGTAGCAACTTTATGCTGGACATTGTACTTTTGGAGGAGATTTTCCATTATTCTATTAACAAAGTGCCTGCCTTCATCACTAATCAGTGCTTTAGGAGTTCCAAATCTTTTGAAGATATTCCACCTTAAAAATCTTTCAACTATTATTGCATCATTGTAGGCGCATGATATCGCTTCTGATAAAGTAAACAACATGCATGTGCAGCGAAAACGATCAATTTTCACTCTAACTTGAAGGATAAACATGCATCAAAAGGGGGAAAAATAGAGATTTAGAAATACAACTTTTGTAGTTCAAATTTCTCCTTGTTTCTTAACGAATTTGATCACGAACAGCTCTAGGACTACCACAAGGATCTTCTCAGCTATTCTTTGGCCTTAGAACAGATTGTGGGATCCAAATTTGTGGTGAATTGAGGGAGTTTTAGGTGATTGGAGAGGTTGAGTTCAAAGCTTCTTTAGAACTAAATTATGCAGCCTTTCTTCAAGTAAATAAGGGAGAGGAACTCCTCCTTTTGCACATAAATCTTCCATTCATAGAAGGATCAAATGCACACCTAATTGATATGTAATTTAGAGGAGATTTGGTGGCATGGTTAAGGTGAAGACACTTCACCTTTTTGAAACAAAACCCTAAATTAGTGGATTTTCCACTACTTTGTTTTTTTTCCCTTTGTTTTCTTTTTTATTTCTTTTTTCTTTTTTCTTTTTTCTTTTTTTTTAAACAAAATGAAATAATTTTAATTTTAATATTATATATTAAAATAATATTAAAACCACACCAATCTCGACTTTTCAAAAAAATAATTTTTCCAAATATGAATCCCTATTCATATATATAATACTTAAATCTTCTTTAAACATTATTTTCAACTCTCTTTTATTGTTTAATTTGTAATTAAGCGTTGAAACGTTAAATATATCATATATATTTAATGTTCACTCCCTTAACCAAATTTGAACGTTTCAAATTCTTCACCACACTGTTCTAAGATTTTATTTGATGTGAGCTAGCCGAGGGACCTTATGGACCTACAGATCATGAGCTCAAACGATCTGAGATTAGCCAATCAAACTCTTTAGCCTAGGTAACCAACATTCATTAATTAACGGGTCACTCCACTAAATCTCATAGTTGCACTCTCCTCATTATAGATATATTTTTGTCCATTTGATATAACCATGATTAGTAAGTCGACCCTTCACAGGTTGTTCATAATCTCAGCTGGGTCAAAATACCATTATACCTCTGGATTACCTCTTGTTTCTTAAGTATCACCGACCCTCTAATAAACAATTGGTTTGTGGTCCAACCATCAAACTGATTCCCTCTTAGGCCAATGAGAGGGTGGAGCCTTTTGTTCAAGATTTGGAATCAGCACTTAAGGAAACAATCTCTCTACTATCCCTAAAGTCAAGTAGGAATGAATTCCGTCTTGCAGCACTATGTCCCCATCTATCTACCAGGTCTTGCCCCTGAAATGGCTTCTAGGTTCTTTGGAATTTGCAACTACACCATTGTTATCGCAATATAGAGTGACCTACAGATGCATATTTGGAACCACTTCCAAATCAGTTAAGAACTTCCTAAGCCATACTGCTTCTTTTGTTGCTTCAAAAGCAACTACATACTCGACTTTCATGGTGGAGTCTGCAATACATCTTTGCTTAATACTCCTCCAAGCTATGCCTCCTCCATTTAGAGTGAACACAGATCTAGAAGTAGATTTCTTAGAATCTATATTAGTCTGAAATCTAAGTCAATGTAACCCGTAAGAATTAAATCCTTACTTCCATACACAAGCACATAGTCCCTCGTTCTCCTAAGATACTTGAGGTTATTCTTAATGGAAGGCCAATGATCATATCTAGGGTTAGACTGGTATCTATTGACAATTCCTACTGCATAGCATATGTCGGGTTGTGTACACAACATTGCATACATTGAACTACCAACTACTGATGCATAGGGAATACGTCTCATATCCTCAACTTCTTGAGGTGTCTTAGGACATTGTTCTTTAGACAAATGAATCCTATGTCTAAAGGGTAATCACCCTCATTTGGAATTCTGCATCTTATATCTAGACAACATCTTGTCAATATATGATGCTTGAGACATGGCTAACGTTTTGTTCTTACGGTTCCAAACTATTTAGATTTCAAGAACAAGCTGAGCATCTCTCAAATCTTTCATTTGGAATTGGGTCGATACCCATTGTTTTATGTTAGTTGGAAATCCTACCTCATTCCTAATGAGAAGGATATCATCTGCATACAACACCAAGAAAGCTACATCAAAGTTGATAATCTTCTTGTAGACACAAGGTTCATCAATATTCTGTTCAAAGCCATAAGATTTAATCTCAACATCAAATCTCATATTCCCAGACCAAGATGCTTGTTTTAACCCATGAATTGATTTTTTAAGCCTGCAAACCTTTTGCTCTTGACCCTGTTTAATAAACCCCTCTGGCTGAGTCATATAGATACTCTCTTCAAGATAGTCATTTAGAAAGGCAGTCTTGACATCCATTTTCCATATTTCATAGTCATAATATGTGGCAATGGATAAGAGTATTCTAATCGACTTTATCATGGCAATAGGGGAGAAGGTTTCTTCATAGTCCACCCCCTTAACCAGGGTATAACCCTTTGCCACAAGTCGAGCCTTAAAGGTATGTACGTTACCGGCATGATTTTGTTTCCTCTTGTAGATCCACTTACAACGATTAGGTCTCACCTCATCTAGTTGATCTACAAGTTCCTTGACTGAATTGAAGTACATAAACTCCATTTCGAGGTCCATGGCTTTAATCTACTGATCCCTATCCACATCATTCATTGCCTGGTTATAGGACAATGGATCATCTATCCCATCATCAAGTATGACGAGTTGGGTTTCACTTAAACCCATCTAACAGTCATGCTGATGAATAACCCTCCTACTACGTCAAGGCTCTCTCAACTCTTGAGAGGGATGAGACTGACCAGAGGTACTAGTTATATTAACAACTCTTGTTGAAGGACCAACTTTATCAACAACTTTTGTTGATATTTCTGTAGTTTCTTCAGAAATCTTATTTAATACTAGTTTGCTGCGACGTTTATGATCTCTTATGTGGTCTTTCTCCTAGAATGTAGCATTTTTTGATACAATTACTTTATTATCTTGAGGATCATAAAACATACCACCTTTATTTCTTTGGGATATCCTACAAATAGGCACAATTTCGAACGACATTCCAATTTCTTGGGGTTTTGCACGAACACATGTGCTGGCCATCCCCAGATCCTAAAGTGATGTAAACTGCCTTTACGTCCTCCATATCTCATAATGTGTTTCTGAAACACTTTGTGAGGGAACGTTGTTCAAAATGTATACCGCAATGCCCAAAATGAACTAGACAATTGAGCATAGCTCATCATCGATCGAACCATGTCTAACAAGGTTATGTTTCTCCTTTCAGATACACCATTTTGTTGAGGCATACCAAGTGTAGACAGTTGAGACTTAATTCCATGTTCTATCAAATAGTCTTGGAATCTCAAGTCCATGTACTCTTCACCTCGATCTGATCGAAGTGTCTTAATGTTTTTACCTAATAGGTTCTCAACCTCAGCCTTGTATTCCTTGAACTTTTCAAGGGTTTCAGACTTATAATGCATTAGGTAAATATATCCATATCTAGAATAATCATCAATAAAGCTGATGAAATATTCATACTGTCCTCGAGCCTTGACATTCATTGAACCATAGAGATCCGAATGTACAAGTTCTAAGGGTTCTTTGGCTCAAAGACCTTTTTCAGTAAAGATCTTTTGGTCATCTTACCCTTAAGACATGATTCACATTAAGCTAAAGAGTTGTCTTTTAACTGATTTAGGAGTCCAATCTTGATCAATCTCCCAATCCTATTGAGATTAATGTGACCAAGTCTTAAGTGCCAAAGATAGGTACTTTGATAAACTCGTTGCCTATTATTTTTCGTTTCAGCTATTCTGAACATTACAATATTAAAAACAGCTTTAACTTTGGAAGGTTTTAACTTATATAAGTTGTTTTCTAAATTTTCATAACAAATATGAATACCTCTTTTTGTAATGAACTCTTCATTTATCATAAAGGATATCTTGTATAGATGTTCTAACAAACAAGAGATAGATATTAAATTCCTAGAACAATTAGGAACATATAATACATTTTCAAGCAAAATGTATTTATCTCTAAAACATAATTCCATGTCTCCCACTGCTTTGGCTGAGATGAGCTCCCCTGATCCAACTCTGAGAGTTATATCATCATCTTGAAGCTGCTTCTAGGAACTAGTTTCCAGAAAAAAGAATAAACATGATTAGTGGCCCCTGAATCCAGTATCTAGGTTGAAAAATCATTTTCCACTAAACATGTTTCAATAACTAGTAAATCATATTTACCTTGTTTTTCTTTTTTAGCTTTCTTTTCTGCTAGGTACTTCGGGCAGTTCTGTTTCCAATGCCTGTCTTTGTTGCAGTGAAAACATTTTCCTTTATCTGCAGTCTTTCCCTTGTCTTTGTTCTGAGCAATAGGAGCTATGACTTTCCCTTTTCCCTTCTTTTTCTTCTGAATACTCTTATTTTTAAATGAAGAAGGGCAAGATTTATTTCCAGAGGACAATCTTCTTCGGAATTTCTTAGAAGAAGTAGCAACATTTGCTTTTGCTTATGCACCTTTATTCTTTAATAAAGATTGGTAAATTTGGAGGTCATTGAGAAGAGTTGTCAGATTATATTCAATCTTATTCATCATGGCATTAGTTCGAAATTGCAAGAAACTCTTTGGAAGAGACTGCATGTTGAAGCTGACTTGGCTGTTTTCATTTATGACAACGTCGTTTACCTTTACCCAGTAGAAATAGACCGTCATGTCTAGATCATGTTCTCTAACAGAGGTTTCATCCTTCATGTGGCAATTGTAAACGTATTTCAAAGCATCGTGCATGGTCTATGAGGACGGTTGTCTAAAAATTGTCTGCAGCGAGTCCATGATCTCCTTAGCGGTGACCATTTTCTCATGCTTTTTGGATAGTACATCAGATATGCTGGCCAGGATGTAGACTCAGGTTTTTTCATTCACCCTTGTCCATCTGTCATAGGCATCCCAAAGATTTCGGTTTGCCGTTGAGCTAGGAGCTTGAGGACATTCCTTTATTAAAACAAATTGAAGATCATCGATTACTAGTATCGTGTTAAGGTTTGATTTTCATATTGCGCAGTTATCTTCGTTAAGTTTCTCGGAAGCTAGTAATTTGATGATCGAACTAGTCATTGCTGAAATAATAAACAAATTCTATTAGTGAACTGATTAACCCTATCTTCATAACCTAATCAATTTTAGCAAATTTTTAATAATCTACCTAACATTATTTAATTTGCAACTATACTTCAGTGAGTCAGAATAATTGCCACCGAAGGGCAATCAATCACTCCATTAAATCAAGACATTCTTGACTAAACACTAATACCATAATAACTCTTATTCCATTAGTATTTAGTTTTCCTTAATTCGGTCAACAATTTACTAACACTTAGTAAATCTTGTAAGTGTAGACCCTTCATTTTCATATTTTAGAGATCGGAATCAAACAAGCTTTTGAGGGAAAGACAATGCTGAAAACAGACCTAAGAAACCCTATCCATTTCTGGAGTTTACGAGGTTCCGAATTCCATGTTACAACCCTCCGACTAAATAGGCGCTTATTATTACATCAAGTAGGTGCAACATAGGAATCTCACGGTGTGACCTAATGGAAGAGACCGTAAGACATATTGGCACATACCCTTCACCCACTTACTATGAACTACTTCTCTTATGCACCTTGCTCTTGACTCATGCAGACACTTTCCAAATGAAGCAGTCGACTAAAAATGACAAGAAGCCTTGCATAAATCTCACGGTGTGAACTCTTAGAAACATGAGAGCTAGAGAATAATAAATCATATGAACTCTTTCTCGCCCACTGAAGTGTTCTATATGGTTTTCAGTTGTCTTTTACTTAGGAGAATTCCTGCTAATAAAATATAACCTAAGTCTAGGTGATTAATCTAAGCATAATGTTTATATTGGATTTTAACCTACGATGTTTAAGCGGTAAACCATTCATTACCTCACATCACTCACGCATGTTCATAAAATTGGGTTAACTCAACTCAGACGCCAGCTTGATCCCCAGGTAGCAGGTGTTCTGTAAAACGTCAACTTAAATACCTCTAACCTTAGACAGGATCTTGCCGGGTGAGTTTTGTAAACTTAGTTTTACAAGAAATCGACCTAATTTAACTATTAAACGAGGATTAACCCTAAGTGAGCATGATGTTTATCTGTGTTATAGATTTTAAATGTCTAATTCATTTATAATGCTTATAAAATAAGTGACATAAACCCATAACATACATCCATATACATATCATAAATTAATATAACATTTATACTAATTCTCATGATATCTTATTCATGCATACTATATATAATAACAATTATAACATACTTGAATGCATGAATAAACATGATTATCCTATGGTGAGATTTTTAAATCTATATGACATACATTATGTACATTGAAGGGATTGAATCCCAAATGCGGAAGCGATTTATCGCTTCTTGTCTTTGAGATGGGATAAGAAAAAAAACATAATTAAAATTCACAGAACAACAAATTGTAGGGAGAATATTACCTTTGTAGATTTCCCAAGAACACCACCAATCGGTTTCCTCGCTATATCTCAAGGGCGATCGGATCGG
>JAOANK020000009.1:703444-725711 GCA_026257165.2 Telfairia occidentalis
TTTATAGTCTATCAGTGATAGATTGGTATCACTGATAGACTTAAATAAAAGCATAAATTTAGTCTATCAGCGATAGACTTCTATATATCATATATCATATTGACTACATTATTATGTGTTTTTAAAAAAATATTTAGCTTGAATGGAGAATCAAACAAAAAATGGACATGATCTTAGAAAACAAAAAGGAAAAATCAAATGGTGAAGGTAAGAATTTGGATTTTGCTATTTAATAAAGTATATTTGTTTAAGTCTATATCTAATAAACTATCTATCACTATGTGATAAAAGTCTATCACTGATAGACTCATATCTATCATTGATATCAACCAATCAATATCATTGTCCTCGTATTGGTCACAGTCATATATCATGTAAATTTCTGCAAGTTGTAAAATGATCTAAGATCAATGATTGACTTTTTTATATTGATTATAAGTAGTTAATTCTTTTACCTTTTATATATATATATATATATATACAAATATATATATTATAAGTAGTATATAATCGATTCTTTTCTTTTTGAGGTCTTCATACTTGACATTTAACAATTTGTGATAATAAATTCACTCAAATCTTTATAGAATTCCAATTAGAATAAATCTAGCAAAGAAAAAAAAAAAGAAAAATTATTGATTTATCACTGATTATTGATAGACTTATATTACTGATAGATGTAAAAATTGTATATTAGTGATAGACATATATAATTGATAGAAGTAAAATTAATAGTCTATTAATGATAGACGTTTATCACTAATTGAAGTAAAAATAGTCTATCATAGATTGAAAATAGTTTGTCACTACTTGAAGTAAAAGTGGTCTATTAGCGATAGAATTTTCATTATTTCCCATATTTGTAAATTATTTTTTTATGTGACATATTTGCAAATATGACAACAAATTTTGACATCCATCATTGTCGCAACGTCATTGAGATGCAGAGTGGCGGACGTACTTCCTCTAAGGTTCCTTTTTTAGAAAACGTTTGGAGTCGCCACTAATCAAATTTGAGATTGTGATTGGTCACTTAAAATATTGAAAATAAAAAGAAAGTGATCTACTAAAAATCAGATTTAGGCTCGGGAGTCATTTGAGTGTAGGGAAGGTATTAGCACCCTACAACACCTGTTAAAAAAGGGTAGCCAAATTCATTTAAAAATAAATCCTGTTATTTTATTAATTCAAGAAAAAATATTTTTTCCTTATTTTTATGTCCCATAATATATTAATTCATACTTGAATAAATGGACACAAATTATTGATGAGTGACACGAAGACCATTTAAAAAAATGAATATTTCTTGACAAGTCTAAGACTGATTTCTAAACATCACGAATGTCATCTTCAAAATTTTATATAAGAAAAAACAATTGTAGAGAAATTTCGTGTATGTTTTAGATCAATCTCAAAAAAGAGAACGCTACTTATTCTATAAACTACTAAATTTCTAGAGCAAAATTGCTCGAATAAAAAAAAAGAGCTTTTTTTCATTATTGAAATTGTGAAATTTAATGAAAAAAAAATTTAAAAAGTAAAAACAAAAAAATAAGAAGAGATTATGGGACCCACCTAAAAAATGTATTTATAAAAACGAGCGGGTCTCATCTCTCTTAAAATAGTTAATTTAAATCAAAATAGATGTCAAAATTTATTTTTTTTAAATATGTGGGGCCTATTACCTTTTCTCTTTCTACTTCCCTTTCTCTCTCACGGTCAAGGGTTATTTTGTTGAAGCCGTCGGCTCGTCGAAAGTTAGGTGTAAGTTTTTGGAGTCGTTGGAATGACCGAAAAATCGCTAGAATGTCATCGGAAACGTCGCTTGAAGTTCGTCGAAATGTCACCTGAATTTCGCCGAAAGGTCGTTGGAAGGTCGTCGAAAATTCGCCGGAGATTCATTGGAATAACGCCAAACCGTTGTCGGAAGCTCGCTGGAAGTTCGCCAGAATGAAAAAAAAGAAGAGAAAAAAAAAGGGAAAACTTGTCCTCTCACTTTTTTTTGCTCTTTCAAATGCCTTCGCCCTTTTTCTTTCCTCTCCTTGATTTGATGTTTTGATTAATTAACTCACCTAGTCTTTATACTAGGTGAGTTTGCTAAATATGGAAGGAGAAAGTGAGGGAGAAAGAAGGGGGGAAGAGGAGGAAAAGGGGAGAAAGAGAAAGAGAGTGAGGAAGAAAGAGTGGTGAAAAAAGGAGAAAGAAAAGAAAGAAAAATAAAACAATAATAATAATAATAATAATAAATTGAAAAAAAATAAAAATAAACTTTAAATTAAAATAATAATAATAATAAATAAATAATAAAATTAATTAATAATATAAAATAATAATAATAATAATAATAATAAATAAAAATAAAAATAGAAAAAATATAATTTCTATAGTTTACCCCCTTTGTATATCATTGCAGACATAAAAGGTAGACAAAGGAAGAAAAAGACTATATTGGAGAACGACAGCAGTGAAGAACTAGCCTGAATTGACACATGCTTCGACCTCAACTAAATAGTTGAGTTTGATTTAACTAAAATAAGAAAATGATGAACCTGGATTGGCGCAGGCTTCGACCTCAACCAAATAGTTGGATTCGATTTAACCAAAATAAGAAAGCGATGGACTTTGATTGACACAGGCTTCGATCTCAACTAAATAGTTGTGTTTGATTTAACCAAAATAAGAAAATGATGGACATGGATTGACGCAGGCTTCGACCTCAACCAAATAGTTGGATTTGATTTAACCAAAATAAGAAAACGATGGACCTGGATTGATGCAGGCTTCGACCTCAGCCAAATAGTTGGATTCGATTTAACCAAAGTAAGAATTTGATGGACCTGAATTGACGCAAGCTTCGACCTGAACTAAACAATTGGGTTCAATTTAACCAAAATAAAGAAACAAAAGATCTGGATTGACGCATGCTTCGACCTCCACAAAATAGTTGGATTCGATTTAACCAAAATAAGAAAATGAGGAACCTGAAGTGATGCAGTCTTCGACCTCAACAAAATAGTTGGATTCAATTTAACTAAAATAAGAAAACGATGGACCTGGATTGACGCAGGCTTCAAACTCAATCAAATAGTTGGATTTGATTTAACCAAAATAAGAAAACGATGCACCTGGATTGACGCAGGCTTCGACCTCAACCCAAATAGTTGGATTCGATTTAACCAAAATAAGGAAATAAGTTATGCTTAGATCAGGAAGTGCTTAGTTCCCCATGGATGTGTATGACAAATCAGGGAATCTAAACTTTCATGCATGGTGATGAAGGAATGCATGCTATGTTGAGTTAACCTAAAGTGATGATTAACTTCTTAAAACTGTTATGCAAATATGCACGAAAATACAATGAATTTTTTTTTTCTTTCAAAACTTTTGTTATTTTTATGCAACCAAAATAGAACTTTCAATAGTTCAATCATCGCGTTTGTGCTTAGACTTATTGGAGACTTTGGTTGGATCATGGATCACATAATAGACTGAACTATGAATCCCCTTTCAATAGATTTGTCTTATTTGAGAAGTTTTGATGTAACAATACTAGCTTTGCCCCTGTTTAGGGACATTTGGACATCTGTAACATAGCATTAATGACCTTTGCCCCAATATGGTATCTGCATCTTTGCCCCAGTTCCATAACAAGTTGTTTAATTTTACTGACTGACTAATTTCATTATACTCTTGAACGAATTTTGTTCTCTTTGGACTTTCTTTCATAAAGCCATAATGTATGTGCTTTGTGTTTGACTTAACATCGACTTTAGGTGAGCTTACCCCCATCGATTTGGAACTCGCACATATATACAACTGTATTTATAATTGCAGTGATAATAAATGTGATTGTATCAACATTCATAAATGAACAATACTTAAGAGAAGAGGAAAGGACATGATAATATGTGTTCCATAGTGACAAACTTTGCTTATAAGAGGAAGTCGAAAGGTGTACATATTAAGGAGATAGGATACAAGTTCATGGTAGTGACTAAAAGAATATGAAATTATATATATCAGTAACTTTCTAAACATGTGAAATTTAAGCGCAATTTTCTAAAATATTTGTTGAATTATTCATCACTCAGTTGAATCTTCTGAAGAACAATACACAATGGTTTAGGCATAATACTTTCTCACATGATCTGAGTTAACTGGACTTGATAGTTTGTTGTTGTCCATATGAGTCATGATTAGAGCTCCTCCAGAGAAAGCCTTCTTGACCATGAATGGTCCTTCATAGTTTGGGGTCCACTTGCCTCGGTGATCCTTTTGATATGGAAGGATTTGTTTTAAGACTAGATCTCCTTCTCTGAATATTCTTGGGCTCACCTTCTTATAGTAAGCCCTCATCATTCTTCTCTAATAGAGTTGACCTCTGCACAATGCTATCATTCTCTTTTCTTTGATAAAGTTAAACTATTCGTAGTGATTTTGGACTCATTCGGCTTCTTCTAACTTGGTTTCCATGAGGAATCTCAGGGATGAAATTTCTACTTCAATTGGAAGAATGATTTCCATGCCATAGACTAATGAAAACGGTGTTGTCCCAGTTGATGTGTGAACAAATGTGTAGTATCCATGCAATGCAAAGGGAAGCATTTCAAGTCAATCTCTATACGTTACAGTTATCTTTTCCACAATCTGCTTTATGTTTTTGTTGGCAGCCTCCACTGCGCCATTCATCTTTGGCCTCTATGGGGGTCGAGTTCAGATGCTTAATCTTAAATTGCTCGCATAACTCGTTCATCAGCTTATTGTTTAAATTTCTTGCATTATCAGAAATTATAGTATCAGGGCGACCATAACGGCATATGATCTCCTTCTTGATGAATTTGATCACAACTCGTTTAGTTACTTCACGATAAGAAACTGTTTCTACCCACTTGGTAAAATAGTCGATGGCTACCAAGATAAATCTATGTCCATTTGAGGCCTTAGAATCAATGGGTCACATAATGTCAATCCCTAACATAGAGAACGACCAAGGAGCTGTCATAACATGTAAATGGGATGAAGGAGCATGAGCCTTGTCTACATAAATTTGGCATTTATGACACTGTCTGGCATATTTGATACAATCTGCCTCCATGGTCAACCAATAGTAACCAGCCCTCAATACTTGTCTAGCCATCATGTGCCCACTTGCGTGAGTGCCATAGATTTCTTCATGAATTTCTTTCATAATTTGGTTAGCTTCATTTTCATCCACACATCTCAGACGCACCATGGTTGGTTGTCTGGTTCTGTTTCTACATTCATACATAAGGCTGGGTATCTCGTTTTTCAATCTTTATAGGTTGAACTTCCTGGGTGAGATCTATGCTGAACTAGACTGCCAACGTGGTTAAAGCATCTGTTATTTGATTATTTTCTCTTCGTAAGTAATCGAAAGTGATTTTATCAAACTTTTGAAAGAGTTTTATGATAAGTTTCTTGTAAGGCAGTAACTTGATGTCTCTTATTTCCCATTCTCCTCTTAGCTTATAAATCACTAGTAAATAGTCTCCTAAAACTCGAAGTTTTTTCATTTTCATATCAAATGCTACCTGGATACCCATGGAACATGCTTCATATTCAGCCATATTATGAGTACAATCAAAGGACAACTTGGTAGTAAGAGGGAATAGCTTTCCTTCTGGTGATATCAATATTGCCCCTATTCCATGACGCAACGCGTTGGAAGTCCCGTCGAAGAACATGATTCATACCTCTGAGCTTGAGACTTCGTCTTCTGTTACTATGGTAGAGATGAATTCATCGGGAAAATTAAACTTCATTGGTTCATAATCATCTATAGGTTGTTCAGCCAAATAATCGGCTAGCGCACTTCCTTTTATTGACTTTTGAGTGACATAGATGATATCATACTCCGATAAAAGAACTTTCCATCTTGCAATTCGACTTGAAAGAGATGGCTTTTCAAAAATGTATTTGATAGGATCCATTTTTTAGATGAGCCATGTCGTGTAGTATAACATGTATTGTCTTAAAAGGCGTGTAGCCCATGCTAGAGTACAACACGTCGTTCTAGTAGAGAATATCTAGTTCCCCAACTAGTAAACTTTTTGCTCAGATAATAGATAGGATGTTCTCTTCTATTGGATTCATCATGTTTTCCCAATACACATCCCATTGAGGTTTCTGTCACAATGAGATACAAAATGCGTGGGCGACCTAGAGTTGGAGGCACGAGTACAGGAGGATTTTGTAGGTATTGTTTGAACTTTTCAAATGCCCTTTGGCAATCATCATTCCATATTACTACATCGTTCTTGCGAAGTAACTTGAAGATGGGTTCACATGTTTCTATAAGATGTGATACGAACCTAGCAATGTAGTTCAATCTTCCCAAAAATCCTCTAACTTCCTTTTGGGTATGTAGTGGCGGCATTTCTAAGATTGTTTTGACTTTATCAAGATCAACTTTTATCTCATCCTAACTTACAATGAAGCCTAACAATTTCCCAAAGGTTGCCCCAAACATGCATTTGCTTGGATTGACTTTCAATTTGAATTTTCTCAAACAATTGAACAACTTTTGAAGAACGTTTGTATGCTCTTCCCCTTGCTTTGATTTAGCAATCATATCATCCACGTAAACTTCAATTTCTTTATGCATTAGGTCATGAAAAAGGGTGACCATGACATGCTGATAGGTTGCCCCAGCATTTTTTAATCCAAACGGTAGGATCTTATAACAAAAAGTTTCCCATAATGTGATAAATGTAGTATTTCCCTAATCTTCACGTGTAATCTTAATTTGGTTATAACCTGAGAATCCATCCATGAAGGAAAAAGTGAAAAAAATCAGCAGTATTATCAACTAGTACATCAATATGAGGAAGTGGGAAATTGTCCTTAGGACTTGCTCGATTCAAATCCCAGTAATCCACACACATCCAGATTTGTCCATTTTTCTTAAGTACTAGGACGATGTTTGCTACCCATTCAAGATAATTAGCTACCATCAAAAATTCTGCATTAATCTGTTTTCTAACTCTTCTTTTATCTTAATTAGCATGTCTGGCTTCATTTTGCCTAATTTCTGTCATACAGGCTTGCATTCAAACTTAAGTGGCAAGTGATGGACTACAATATCTGTATCTAACCATAGCATGTCTTGATAAGACCAAGCAAAAACGTAGAGGTATTTATGAAGCAACTTTATCAATTTTTTACGATTGGCCACAGACATGTTAGTACCGATTTTAACCTCTGTGCTCTCTGTTGAGGATCCTAAGTTGATTGTCTCTCTTAACTCTTCTTGAGGACCTAACATTTTTTCTTCTTCCTCGACCATTCTCAACAACTCTGAAGTAAGTTCAAGACCGTCTTCATTATCATTTACTTCTTCAGCGGACCCAACTTCGTGTATAGGAGTATCTAGTTCGTATTTCAGTATTACTGTTTAAAAAGTCGATGATATGGTGTGATGAGGAAGAGAAAGAAATAGAGATTAGACAAATAAATTGGCTGAGAGAATGCAAAAAGTAATAGAGTGGGAATAAGAAAGATAAAATGAACAAATTGATAATTCTCTTTATTGATATGAAATGAAATGTTGACACAAAAGCCCAAATTATAAAAATAATTACTAGAACAAAGTTGAACAATTACTTTGATATCTCATTAATAAATAGTGGTAGCTCTATGACAGTCCAATTGTTGAGTTCAAAGTCCTTTGGGCACAAGTAAACTAGAGGATCAACTACATTTTTCTCTTCTATTATTGCCATGACTGTAGAATCTTAGCCTTCTAGATGAATTGTGTCAGCAAACTTGAAGAAGTCATAAAGGTGGGGGCTCAACATCATTTGATAATCAAGTTCACGATTCTCAAATCTTACCCATCATTTTTTCTTCTCATATTCTTGAGCCCTGATCATATCTTTTTTGCTTGGCTTGTATCCCAGCCCAAATCTTTTTGTGTTCTTCGACATATTCAACAAGTCATCCAAGCTCTTGTTGCCTCCTCTTAAGGAGAATTTTGAGAATTGTGATTTAAGCTTTGTTTTCTAGGCTTCTCCATATAGAGTTATGGTATTTGCAATCTATAGAGATTGAAATGAGGATTCAAAAGCCTATTCAACTACTTCAATATATGGCATTGAGGAAGGTTTCGAAACTAGGATATCTTTTTTGCCATATATGATAACCAATTTGTGATCAACCACAAATTTAAGCTTTTGGTGTAATGTTGATAGGATCACTCCAGCTGAGTGTATCCATGGGCATCCCAACAAGAAGCTGTAAGCAAATGTAATGTTCATGACTTGAAAGGTTATGTCGAAGGTGTAGAAGTTGATTTATATGGGAATTTCTATGTCTCCGACGACCTCACTATTTGCTCCATCAAAAGCTCTTACTATCATGGTGTTGGGTCTAATGTGAGACGTGTCAACCGGTAACCTCTCTAGTATAGATTTAGGCATTATGTTCAAAAAAGAGTCGTTGTCTATGAGAACTTTTGCTACAGCGAAATTTTTGCATATGACGGAGATGTGAAGGGCCTTAGTGTGACCTGTACCTTCTAGCGATATCTCGTCATCTGTGAAAGTTATGGAGCTAGATGTCATTATGTTCCCAATGATGTTGTCTAAATGATCAACAGTTATGTCTTGTAGAACATAAGTTTGGTTTAAGATGTCTAGTAGTGCCTTCTGATGTGCATCTGACGATAATAACAAGGACAATATAGAGATCCTTGCGGGTGTTCGACCCAACTGCTCCACTATCTTATACTCGCTTTATTTGACCATCTTTGGAAATTCTTGAATTTTCCCTTCAGAGGTTGGTTGTTTAGTTTCCAAATTTTTCACCACGATTGGCGCATCCAATTTATCACTAATGTCTTCGTTGATCTTATCTTTTCTTTTCTCTCTACCTTTTTATTTCAGTGGATCATCTAGAGTATAACATCTTCCACTTCGAGTCAAACCACCTATTCTTGTGATGTTATCGATAGGAAGTGATCCATGTCCAACAATAACCTTATACTCATAACTCCATGGTATTGCCTTTGAACTTTTGTATTCAAATGGGGTCGGGACTTGGATAGTGATCGGTTAAGGAGCAGAGCTAGGTGTATTGGACTTTTCTTGGTAAAAGACTATAAGAGGTTTTGGCTTAAAGGATGAACTTGAATTTTCATTGGATGGAGGTCTCTCCACCACATTGATTTCACCTTCTCGTTGAAGATGATGGGTCATAGTAAGAATCTTGGAGTCCAACAGTTCCTTGACCTTTTGTTGAAAATGATGACATTGGTGAATTGAATGGCCTTTTGGCCCAACATAGAACAAGCAGGTCAAACTTTCATCATATCCTTCATAAGTGAAATCAGGGCGAAGATACTCAATATTGATGTATCCTTTATCAAACAACATTTCAAAAAGTTGTCCCATGGGAGTTATAATTTCTGTGACGCTTTTAATTTGACTGACCTCATATTTCTCTAGTGCGTTCACGTGAGGGTTCTGGTGGTTTGTCAAAGGGTTGTTATTGACATCGGGCTCACTTCCTTTCTTAAAATTCAGCCACCTACTTTGATTAACGCTTGCACCCTATGTTTTAGTGTCGTCTAATTTTTTGTCGAATGCTCAATGGTTTCTGCATGATAATTGTAGCAGTCATTCGAATCATACCCCCTCAAATAAGGTGGTTGTATAGGATTCATCGGTACTAGTGCTAATTGGGTTTTTGGAATAATTGAGGTAGGAGCTTTATATAGGTCATTGGGATGAGATCAAACTGAGTTTGCTTTCGTATTCCTCTATTGTGGGGCCCTTAAGCATAAGAAGTTGTTGGTTTCCTTTGAGCTTGTAACCTTGTTGCACAGGTATCTGTGGATTTTGCATAAGAGGTGAGGGGTATTGTGATGACGCATTATTTACATAAGGCTAGTAGTATGCATATGGAGGCATGTAATAATTTGGGGTATGATGGCATCCTGTTATTAGGATGCGATTGTTATCTCCACGTAGGGTGGTCTGCTATTCCAACCATTTATATCTTCCTTTCTTTCTTCTTTGGAGGGTTTGTCTTTTTCATAGTTGAAGATGTCGTTGTATCTGTTATCTTTCCTTGCTTGACCCCGTATTCAATTATTTCTCCTATTGTCATGAGATCCAAGAAATTAGTTGAGGCGCTTCCAATCATCTTGTCATAGAAGGGAGTCTTGAGTGTATTGATGAACATGGTCGATAGCTTTTTGTCATTCAAAGGAGGTTGCACTTGAGATGCAGTATCCCTCCATCTTTGGGCATATTCTTTGAAGCTTTTAGTACTCTTTTTCTCCATTCTTTATAGGTCTAACCTATCTAGAGCCATATATATGTTGTGTTTGTATTGCTTCAAGAAAGAATCAGCCAAATTCTTCCATGAGCATATGTGAGCACTACCTAATTGCATATACCAGCGTGATGTTGGACTGGTAAGATTATCTTGAAAATAATGAATGAGCAACTTGTCATTCTGAACATACGCCGCCATCTTCCTACAGTACATAATTAGATGATTCTTCGGGCAAGAAGTTCCATCGTACTTTTCAAACTCTAGTATTTTAAATTTTGGAAGGATAACAACATTAGGTACCAGACATAATTTCGTAGCGTCAATAGTGCCAAAGACGTTTGTTCCTTCCATGACTCTTAATCTTTCCTCAAGAATGTCTAGTGTTTCATGACTAATGGTCTTTTGTTCTCCTCCAATGAGTTCTTTTTTTACTTCAGGATCGTCTAGGTTAGAAACTGTGATGGTTATCTCAGACGGGTCTTCTTTAGGGATCTGTGGCTCAACACGAACGTTCATAGAAGCTCGTTCTCTCTTGTTGAAGAAAGGAAAATGATGTTATTCGATTGAGACATTATATAAAGAGGTGTATTGTGGAATGAATCCATTTGATGGTTGAAGAAGAGGGGGAACAATCTCAGGTGGATTGTTATTTGCATTGCTCGATTGAGCGAGGTCTGCGATTGTCTTGCCTTTCTCTAATGCTGCGAGAATTGCATATAGTTTTCCACGCAACTTTTCAATATCCTTTCTTGTTTTTTCCTACTCAGCCTGTTGCTATTCCATGATCATTTTCCTATATCTCGTAACGTGAGTACGGTAGATTCGCATTAATCGATCTATTTTATTCTTATGTGTTTGTTTTAAGAGAGAAAGAAAATATAATAAATATTTGAAGGTAGAAAAAAAATGGACTCAGCAAAAATGAAATGAAACTGAAAGCCAATTATATTTAAAGAAAAATAAATAAAATGTAAATTTTTACAATGAAATAAAATAAAAATCAATGGAAACGACCAAAGTGCCCAAGGTCTTTACAAATCATCCCTAAGAACTTATGCATATCTCCAACATTGGGCGCCATCGACGGGACATTTTCTCTTAATTCTCTTGCCCATTCAGCAAATCTGTGAGCCCTTCTAGCCATTATTCTTACAGTGTTCATTGTTTGATCAACCTTCTTGATGATGACTTGAAAGTCATACTTTAGAAGCTCATAATCATCTCTTATCCAATTACGCTCTGTTTCAAGCTGCCTAAAATTTTGCATTATCTCATTGGTCGCCTTTTGGTATGCGATGAGCTGAGAGTCTAAGGAATCTACCTAATTCTTCAAGATTTCATAGTCCTCTGTTTGTTCTTTCATTATGATATGAAAACTATCGAGGACTTGACGGATGTCATAGTTGGTTTTTTCCAATTTCTCTATCCGTATTGTCCGTTTTTTGATGGCTTCCTTCAGTTCATGGAACAACTCTAAAAGATAGACTTTCTCGTCATTCATATTCTTAATTTGATCTTCCGGTAGACGAAAAATTTCTCTAGTTGAAGCTCTCTCATTTTTTATTAGACTATTTTCTTTATTCAGTCATCTGAAATCTTGATCCAATAATCAGTAATCCTTTCCCAGTTGAGACTGATTCCTTAGAGCTTCCTTTGCCTGTTCGAGCTATCTAGTGACTTTTGTTGTATGATCCCTCCATTGACTCATTTCTATTCGCAGCTTTTCATTTTCTTTTTCTAAGGTCTGATTCTTTTCGATGACCTCTTTGTGCTCTATCGACCATTGGCTTCGTCTATCTGGAATTGTTTTCTTTGAAGATGTTGGGTCGATAGAAATGGCGGGATCTACCTTTCCTGTGCGCCAGCGAAGATACTCACGTGTGGCTCCCTCACAATGATCACTATCGTTGATTCTTCTTACAACTTTCCAAGAGTTCATTGCAAGCTTTTTCTTTTCATTAGAACTCTCATGGTCATATGAGAACTCTAGATCCTTCAGGTCGTGAGTGGTCGTGAGTTACCAGGATGAACTTCTTGAACCACATTTGTCTCAGCACTAATAAATGTGCATATTGGATACACCCCTAGGGACCTAGTAGAGGAACAATATAAAAATTACTACACTTGTATATCATAGTCTTCATAGGCCTCCATTGAGCTTTCTAAATTATATTTTCTAATTTAACATTCGAAAAGAATGACGTACATGTCTCTTTTTTGAGGTATATTGGCTCCCAAACAGCTGTACCAAATTCACTGATGGTATTTTGAGTCACATTCCATATGCTGCTAAAGTTTATCTTTGGGCACTTGCAAGTTTCTAGGAATCTGATATGGCTATGCATCTGATATAGAGAAGTTGGATAGAACATCTTAATCTTTCTTCTTTGGCAATTCTATAGTTGTTTAGAGATCTGAAGGTTTCCGTCAGAAGAGGTATGATAGGGTTGATTTCCTATTCTACACTAAAAAACAATTTGATGACTTGACCATCAACATACCCTTTTGCCTTAGGGTATATTACTGTCCCATAAAATGCATAATGCCAACAGCATTAGACCTTTTGTCTCATCTCAATGGACTTTGACGAGTCCTATCAAATAATCTAGTGGGATACTCTCTGTATCTCCCTTTATCTTTGAAACTTTTGTATGTCAGCGACGTGAGTTTTGATGAGAAATTTGGACAAGACCCTTCTAGCAGTGAGCTTGGGATTAAAGCAGTATACTTTTCCTCTCATTTTCTCTGGAATACCGAGCATCTCATGATATTCTTCAAGTGTGGGTGACAAATCCAGCATTTGGAATGTGAAACATCTTTTGGTCGGATCCCAAAAATCAACCAAAGCTTGAATGACGAAAGGATTGATTCGAATATACATTAGATCGTCTATATATCCGTATTTATTCAAAAACTCGAGTCTTCGCTCTAGCATCAAACCTTCCCAGATCTATTTTTAGCTGCCCTAAACTGTTGTAAACAAGATGAACTTAACAGGTTGATGGAGTCCTAGTAGCGGTAGATGTACAATCTCCAAATATCTGTTGCATTTGTTCCATCCATCAAAGTACAGTGTCGTGGTTATCATATTGTATATGATGATTGTATCGATGTGATGGGCACATTGGCATTCATTTTTTACTTTTTATAAAAGAAAATGCTTGTCATTAGCTATATGATAAAGAATGCACAATGCAAATGTTTCGTATGCCTACACGGGAGTTTTAAGAATCTCCTCGAAGGTCGATACTACTTCACCCTAAATGGTGCATGATATTGAGTCCTATATGGATGAAATGAGAAAAGTTATAATTTCATTTAGGAGAGATTTCCAAACATGGAAGAAATTTTTGTACGCCTATGCGGGAGCATTTATAACTTTCTCGAAGGTTGACACTATTTTATTCTAATATCACTCCTACAAGATAGAATTTTGACACTTAACTTGATAATGAGATGAAAAAAGAGAATTTTCAAAGAGAATAAAATGAAAAAGAAAGTATAGTTATGGAAGGAAAATATGAGTGAAAATTTAGGCTAAAAACCTTATGTAAGATTGTGAGAGAAAGTTTTAAAAGAAATGCAAAAGTGTGGGAAAAAATGAGAAAAAAAAATAAGAACATCAAAATAATGAAATGAACAAACGTGTGATTACTCTAACCCTCGTAGTCAATTCTAAATCCTTATGGTCAAGGTCCCCAAACTAACTTCAATGTTATAAATAACAAGAAATTTTATTTGAGTGAGAATTTTTTGTGTGCCTGCACGAGGGCAATTATAACCCTTCGAAGGTCGACAATACTACATCCTCGATTCTAATCTTAAGAGGTATAGCTCCGGTTTAGAGCTATAATCGTGTGTGGATGCATGATAATGTCGTATACATACCATTAAGCATAATATAAAGAATAATTACAACAAAAGTATTTGAGAGGAAAAAAAAATTAAAAAATATATATATATAAAATAATAATTAAAGAAAATAGTAACATGGTTTTTTTTTCTAAAAAGAAAATGGTTTGACCCTCTTAATTTATCCTCAGTGGAGTCGCCAAGCTGTCGCAACGTCGTTGCGACGCGGAGCGGCCGACGTACTTCCCCTATGATTTCTTTTTAGAGAAAGTTTGGAGTCGCCACTAATCAAATTTGAGAGTGTGATTGGTCACTCAAAATATTGAAATAAAAAGAAAGTGATCTATGAAAATTCATATTTGGGCTCAAGAGTCGTTTGAGTGTAGGGAATGTATTAGCACCCTACAACACCCGTTAAAAAAATAGTAGACAAATTCATTTAAAAAAATCTTGTTATTTTATTAATTCAAGAGAAAATATTTTTTGCTTATTTTTATGTCCATGATATATTAATTCATACTAGAATAAATGAACACAAATTATTGATGAGTGACACGAAGACCGTTTAAAAAAATGAATATTTCTTGAAAAGTCTAAGACTGATTTCCAAATATCACGAATGTCATATTCAAAATTTTATTTAAGAAAAAAAAATTGTAAAACAATTTCGTGTATTTTTTAGATCAATCCCAAGAAGAGAACACTACTTATTCTCTAAAGTACTAAATTTCTAGTGCAAAATTGCTCGAATAAAAAAAAAGAAATTTTTTTTCTGTTATTGAAATTGTGAAATTTAATGAAAAAATAAAAAATAAGTAAAAAATAAAAAATAAGAAGAAATTATGGGACCTGCCTAAAAAGTATTTACAAAAATGGGCGGGTCCCATCTCTCTTAAAATAGTTAATTTAAATCAAAATAGATGGCAAAATTTCTTTTTTTAAGGATATATGGGGCCCACTACCTTTTCTCTTTCTACTTCTCTTTCTCTTTCACGGTTAAGGGTTGTTTTGTCAAAGTTGCCGGTTCGTCGAAAGTTAGGTGTAAGTTTTTCGAGTCATTGAATGACTGGAAAATCGTCGGAATATTGTTAGAACATCGCATGAAGTTCGTCAGAATATCATCGAAATTTCGCCAGAAGGTCGTCGGAATAACGCCAGACGGTGGCCAGAAGCTCGCCGGAATGAAAAAAAGAAGAGAAAAAAAGGGAAAACTTTTGTCACTCTCACTTTTTTGCTCTCGCAAATGCCCTCTCCCTTTTTGCTTTCCTTTCCTTCATTTGATGCTTTGATTGATTAATTCACCTAGTATTTCTACTAGGTGAGTTTGCTAAATATGGAAGGAGAAAGTGAGGGAGAAAGAAGGAGGGAAGAGGAAGAATAAGGAGAAGTGAAGGAGAAGGGGAGAAAGAGGAAGAGAGGGAAGGAGTGGTGGAGAAAGGAGAAAGGTGAAAGTAAAGAAAAAAAAATAAAAAAAATAAAACTATAAATAATAAATAATAATAATAAATAGAAAAAAAATTAAAAAATAAAAATAAACTTTATATAAAAATAAAAATAAAATAAAAACGTAAAAATGGTTAATAATAATAAAATGAAAATATCTACCGAATTTTCGATCCATTAAAATATTATTTTTGATCCATTTATTTTGAAACTTATTATATTTTACTACCAATAGTACTTTCAAAGGTCTAAAATTAGTCCATTTATTTTCAATAAATCTTAAAATTAGTCTTCAACATTAGTTTGTAGTAAGCTTTTATATGACTAGACAAAATAGTAATCATAATTTTCTTTCAAGATCAAACATAATGTGAATGTGTTTCTCAAATTTATAGTCAAAAAGTTTATGTTGACCAAGTTTTATAGCAAATTTTTTTTGTTTAAAGAAAGAAGGAACTTCATTAATTGGAGAATGCTATGGTGGTTACATTGATAAGCTCTCCCTCAACAAGCAAAGAAGTTGGGGAGGGAAGTTATGAGACCAAACATTTGTAACTTTACGACAAAGAGCAAGTTTAGCTAGGCGTCAGGCGACTGGTTAGAACAACGACAAACATGTAAATAACGAATAGAAGCGAACCTAGAGGTCAGGAGTCGAATGTCAAATAATCAATTACCCTCTTCAAACAAAGTGCTTGTTGTGCCACAAAGAAGCTAAATTGCAAAGTAACAATCTGACTCAATCAATATTTGAGAGTGACCCAACGAAACTAGGATGTGCATGCCTTCTAGAATAGCTAAAATTAAAGCATAAAGAGGGGTGTAGGAAATCGACACAAACTAGGAATGTGAAGAACAAATCACCCAGTAGAATTACGAACAATGACCCAACCCAATGGCTCCCAATCCAACATCACAAGCAGCATCAACATTTAACTTAAAACCAACCCATAGGGGGTTGCCATGACCCACCTGCACAACCATGAAAATCAACAAGGACAGTGGGAGGCATAAGTTGTGGCGCCACCTGTGGCAAAGAACCTGAAGCCGAAGGCAAGATGTAGTGGCACATAGGGCAGTACGAAAATCGTCATGATATTTGAAAATTCAATCCCCTTTAACAAAAAGTTAACCTAAAATAACTAATGGTTGGAACTAATTTTAAGGTTTGTTGAAATTACGAAGACTAAAATTTAAAAGTATATGGATTAAAATTGAACAAGTCCTAAAGTATATATATCAAAATGGTATTTTAACCAATAAAATGATACGTCAACTAATTATACATCTTAGTATTATTACTAAGATTAAAGACTAAAAGAATCCTCAAATTGATTCCACTCATGTTCATTCCCCAATGATATTAATAAAGGAAAATACATTTTTTATCTCGAAAGTTTGGTTTTGTATGCATTTATAAATTTATTAATTTGTATGATTATACAATAAAACTCTAATATTGCATAATACAATAATTGCCTATATCTTTGAACATGGTGATTTTCACAATAACATAAGTTAGGATAACATACCTTGATTCATGAAGCTGATTTCTTGAAACAATTGTTGAGGATTCTGTTTCTCTCTCTTAGCCTTCTTTAATACTTTTTTAAGTCATTCTTGATGGAGAGAAAATACTACTTGATTGGGCAGAGATAGGATCAATCTCTAGGGTTTTATCTTTCTATATACACTTTCCATCAAGGTGTAAATTAGGAAAATTGTCTTTTAATTAATTGGTCTACTAACTTGGGCCTATAACATTATTGGAATAAATGTACATGGGCCACATTAATAATAATATTAGAATTAAAAATCTAACATTCTCCCACTTGGTTCATGTGACATTATTTTCCACATTTGATTAATAAACATAATGTGCATAGGTAGAAGATAAATTCATCTTCATATCATAATATTAATGTCAAGTAAAGAAATTAATCAGGATCATGGAAGTCATACATCATTGCATCGACATAATTCCATCCAAGTATCACGAAATCAGTTCTTCACCTAACATGATCTATAATAAAGGTATTCAATAATAGTCCAACAATAAGTTCTTGTCTACGACAATATTCTATTTTATTTATGTAATTCATTTATGTATATACCAATCATACAAAACAGGAGTCATAAAAGAAATCATAAACAATAAATAAATGAGCTCAAAGTGTTAAATAACGTAATCATAATATCATAATGATATCCACTAATGCTCATAAGTTCGACATGTTCCTTGAATGCCTTAAGTGGCAATCGTTTCGTTAGTGGATCTGGAATCATAAGATTAGTGGTAATCAATTAACACTCTTTGTTTCTAAACATCTTCTTTAACGACAAAGTATTTTAAATTTTATGAGTTTAGCACATTCTGAATACTTGTCATTTTTTGAGAAGAAGATTGTTGTAGAATTATTACAATAACTTTTTAGCGGCTCGGTATTATTGTCGACAATCCAAATCTTGAAATAAAGTTATACAACCATAAATCATGAATTGTAGCCTCAAAGCATGCTACAAATTTAGCTTCCACAATGGATGCAGTGATGATAGACTGTTTCACACTTTTCTATGAAATTGCTCCTCTAGCTAATAGGAACAAATAGCCAATGTGGATTTTCATGTATCCACACATCCAACATAATTTGAATCTAAATATTCAATCATCTAAAGATGATCAAATCTTCTTTAAGTAAGCAGATAATCTTTCGTTCTTTGCAGATATATTAACACTTTAAAACTTTCCAATGAGCCATTCCTTAATTACTTTGATATCTGCCCAACATACGGACAACATATACTAATGTGTCTAGTTTGGTATAAGTCTATACAAACATTAAGCTTTTAACAATAAATGCACAAGAAATGGTTTTCATTTGATTTGCTCTAATTCATTCCTTAGACATTGCTTAAGACTAAACTTATCTCCCTTATGAATTGGAACAACACTTGAAGAGCATTTATCCATTTTAATCTCTCTAGAACTTTATTAATATATGCTTTATGAGACAGTCCTAATAATCCATATTTCTATTTCAGTCACATAGGATGTCTCACCCTTATCTTTCATTTCAAAGTTTTTAGAGAGAAATTATTTGGTTTGACGTAATAAACTAAAGTCATTAGTAGCCAGCAGGATGCCATTACCATACAAAACAATATATATATATATATATATATATAAACTTACTCCCACTGATCTTTAGATATATATACATTTGTCAACGATATTTTCTTTAAATCTAAAGGATGTGATGATATCATTAAACTTAAGATATCATTATCGAGAAGCTTGTTTAAGTCTGTATATTGACCTCGTTAGCTTATACACTATATGTTTCTTTTCTTCAACCACAAAACCTTTAGGTTGATCCATGAACAGTTCTTCACCTAAATTCCTATTTAGAAAAGTAGTTTTCACATCCATTTGATGAAGCTCCAAATCATAATGAGCTACTAATGCCATCTCAGAATAATTCTTAAAAATTGTTTTAAAGAGACAAGGAAAAGTCTCTTTATAGTCAATACTATCTTTCAAAGTACATCTTTTAGCAACGAGTCTGAACTTATGTCATTTAATATTGCCATTTGAGTAACGTTGGTCTTAAAGACTCATTTAAAGCTAACTCTTTTGTTTCTTTTAGGCAATTCTATAAGATCAAATACCTTATTGTGATCCATTGATTTTAACCATTATTTCATAGTAGCTAACCATATAGTAAAACTATCACTTTCAACAGCTTATGAAAGCGAAACTAGACCATTATCAATGCCAAAGTCAAATTCTGACTGATGCAAATAAACCACATAATTATTAAATCTTCTTCTCCTCACAGATCTTCCTAATTCTATTTCTTGTGGTTTCTTTATTGTAGGTTCATTCATAATAATATCATTATGTGGTGTTTGGTAATTAATTTGTTCCCCCTATAAATTATTAACATAGTCAGCAATTATAAGAACAACAACTTGAGAAGAAGTTCTAGATGAATGAATTGTCACCCCAACTTCTTGAATTTTCACTTTACATAGTTCTAAACTCCCACTAACTTCACAATTCTCAATGAACCTGACATTTCCATTTTAAACTATTCTTGTACTGTGGTTAGGACAGTAAAATTCATACCCTTTTTGGATTTTCCTTGATAATCAATGAAGAAACAACTGATTGTTCTTTAATCTAGTTTCTTTTCACATGGATTATAAATTCTTACTTCTGCTTGGTGGCCTCAAACAAGTAGGTGCCTCTTTTTGTCCACAATTCAAAAGAAGTCTTTGAAACTAACTTACTAGAAACCTTGTTTAATAAGTACTGAGTGGTTCTTAAAGCATACATCTACAATGATGTGGATAAGGAAATAAATTAACATACGTCTAACCATGTTCATTAGAGTACGATTATGCATTTCTGCAACATCATTTTGTTGCGGTATTCCCAGCATTGTGTAATGAGCACATATATCACGACTTTTTAGGAATTTAGCAAATGCATTAGGGCACTGTCTATTTTCATCTATTTTTCCATAATATTCACTAATTTCATCAGACCTTACAATTTTCACCTTTCTATCTAATTATCTTTCAACTTCATTGAGAAAAACATCTACGACATCTACCCATTGAGTTTTTTCATACAAAAATTAGATTTATCCGTAATGTGAAAAAACATCAATAAAAGTGATGAGATACTTTTCTCCACCAAAAACAAATGGAACATCATAAAAACCCACAAATATTTTGTGTCTATAATTTCAAGGAGTTGTGAGCTTCTTGTAGCTGCTTTCTGTTTTATTTGTTTTCTCTTAATACAACAGACATAAATTCTAAAATTAGTAAAATTCAAGTTTTGATGGATTTTGTTCTTTACTAATCTTTCAATTCTCTCTCTGACCATATGACCAAAACATATACGCCACAAGTAAGCTACAATAAAGTTTGATTACATTAGGTTTACCTTATTTCCAATCATACCTTACATATCAAGCAATCTTTCTAATAGTATCCAAACTTATTCAAAAAATAACACTTATCCTTAATTTGTACCTTCTGATGAATTTAGGCAGATGACTTATTTATCTTCAGTTTTCCTTAATTGCCCTTTTCATTCTTCTTACGTGGTTTCTTTCCAACTTCTTTATGACCCATGAGATTAGCATAATGAATTAGCAGTTTCCTAAGTCTTGCTTTCTCTTAAACTAGCATATTTTGCAATTCATGCACATTTCATTTATCTCTCTAAGAATTATAGTTCATAAAAATAATTGACCACACTCTGGAGATAAGGAGTTAAGATAAACACTACAAGGAAATGTTCATTAAATTTAATTCTCATGATCTTTAGTCCTTGCCACTATGCATTTCATTTCTAAGATATGCTCATGCACAGTACAAAAACCATCAAACTTAATGGTGGTTAAAGTACTCGTCAGTGTCTCAGCAAATGATTTATCAGTCAACTCAAACTGAGAGCAATTTTCCACAAATTTCATAAATTTCTTAACCCTTTCAGTTTTGTAATTACGGACTTGATATTGTTTGTTATCGGTCACATTCGCATAAATATTAAGCCCAACTTGTTCGATATTTCCCAAACTTTATGGAAAGATCTCTCCTCAACACTGCTAGCATTAGTAAGGGCAATAGGTTTCTCAGTTAAGAGTGCTAAATCAAAATCCAGAAGACCAAGATGGAATTGGATTTTTTTGCACCAATTAGAAAAAAGGGATGTCATTAAAACATAATAACAGACATTTGGTGTGTGAATGGAGAGTAACAAACGGTAGTTATAAATATCGAAAATATGCTAATATTGAGACATAAACTTAATTATAATATAGATTCAAAAACATCAAACAAACATTGCGTACATTGAAGTTCTCCTTTGGGAGATACTACAATATACAATATTTGCACATAATTGATACTTAATTTAATTTCACATAATTGGTAATTAAAATGTTCAAATTAGATACATTAGCTATCTTGGATATACTAAATACAGGGAGTGAAAAATCGTCGATATTCGTTGAAATATCGGCGATATATCGGATATCGGACGGGTTCGAGCTGGAAATGGGGGGTTAACAACTTAACATTGTTTTTACCCCAAAATCAACAATATATCGAAATATCAGCAATATATTGTCAATTTTTTATATATAGTTGATATATTGAATCTATGTTTCCAATTTGGGCATTGGTGCAATGGTAATCTTGGAGTCTGTTTCTTTTTCTTTTCTTTTCTTTTATGTTCTTACTCCATCCACCTAATAGTTTAATTACTTAAATAAATTAACTAATTATTGTTTTTACTCTCAATCATTTTATTTTTCATTATATTCTTTTTTACCTTTAAAAAAAGAACTAAATATTCATGGTTAAAGTTCTTGCTTCACCCTACTAGTATAATTTTTTTTTTATTCTTTAACTTAACTTTTATTGTCCAAGTAATATTTCTAATTCTTGAAATAATTTTATTCTCCATCCCTTTTGTTTTCCTTTTCACTTTTTTTTTTAATTCTTCAATTTATCTTTAGTTCTTGAATTTTGATGTTTTAAATTATTATTGAATTAAACAATGAACTGTGATTAAATAGTTCTTTAATTAATTTATTATAACATCTAATTGAATACTGTTTCTTTTTCTTTTCTTTTTCATCTATTTTTTTAG
>JAOANK020000009.1:749373-762017 GCA_026257165.2 Telfairia occidentalis
CCGTCGCAAGTTCCACTAAATCAGTCAAGGAGAAGTTTCAGGAAGATTACAAATACTCAGGTGATTTCTCATTATTTTCTTTCTGGAAAATCGACTCATGAACCACTCAAACGCTCAATTTCCTTATGGAACGAAGTACAAGAATCACACTCTCACAGCATTTCAAAAAAATTCACTTTGTTTTCACTCTCGATGTTGTTCTGTACGCGCTGCACAAAAGAATTTCTCTCTGAAAAACCTAAAGAAGACGATGGCTTTATAAAGCTCGTCATAGCATCTTGTAAAGCGTCATACACTGCGCACACCTTTTTCATCCCGGGGGGGTTGCGACAGCATTGTGAAGCTGGTCTTCTCATCTTGTTTTGGGCTCCATTCTCTTAGCAGGTTTGACCTCCTTTTGTCGGGCTTGTTTTTTTGTATGCCCTTGGACATTCTTTCGTCTCTTCGAGCTAGGATCCTTACCACAAGAGTATATATACATACAAATAGACCCATTGGCTGAATCCATGAGGTTGAATTCCTCCATGGAGTAAGCAAATTTTGGATGCTTTTCTTATGGAAAATGAGATTATCGATGATTGGTACATAAATAACAACAGAGGTCTTATCTTCAAGCTTGATTCGGAGGAAGTCTTCAACAAAGTGGATTGAGAATTTCTTGATAGCATCCTAAAAGCAAAAGGTTTTGGAGCCTTGTGGAGGAAGTGGATCTTTGGATGTATCTCGAGTGCAAACTATTCCATCATAATTAATGAAAAGCCTCGATGTAAAATTATCCTTCGAGAGGTTTAAGACAAGGTGACGATCATATCACCTTTCCTTTCATTGTTGTTGTCGATTGCCTAAGTAGGATGATCGCCCAAAAGTCATATACATTCAATATTAACCACCCCCAATTTGCTTATGATCAGAAATCTAAGGCATCTCCAACATTGTCTCAATTTTTCAATTCCTCCATGGAGTATGACATTGAAATTAGTCCTGCAAACCTTCCAAGTCCAACCAAGGATAAAAAAAGGACCTTGTTAGGAAAATTAGCTCACTAGATCTGCTTGAAAGCAGGAGAAGATCACAAGATCTCAAAAAAGATCCACCCAAAAGATGACCTCAAATGATTCTGAAGTCTAGATTCTTTGTCCAACTAAGAAAGATAAGAGGAAGACCGGGAAGAATAGATAATAAGAAATCAAATCCTGAGCTTTCCTATCATGGAGTTTAGAACTAAAGTTCAAGGAAACAGATTGGGCAGAGTGGGTGAAAATCGAGGATAATGTTGAGAAACTTCTCTTCTCTCCGCCTAGTTTCTCAACCTACTTACCATTTTTTTCATATTCAGGTGTATTGTAAAAATCTCTAGGATTCATTCCCAATCCCTCTCCCCGGTTCTCCTTACTTCTATATGCTCCCCATTTCCTTATTTGGCTAATTATCAGTTCAAGAACATGTGGGGTGGGAGGATTCGAACCCGTGACCTCTCGATCAAGAAGATATGTATTTAACCAATTGAGCTATGCTCGATTTGGAATTTGGCTAATTATCTTTCCTTCCTATATAGATCTTCTTCTTTAAACTAGGACTGTAGTACTTGGTCGAATGGATGAGAATTTTGCATGCCTTCCTTTGCAAAAAGAATGCTTAAACAGTCACTTATTATTACTTGCTGCTCTTTTGCCCAAATTTTTGGAATGACATGCTCTCCTCCTTTAAATGGTCAGTTGCTATGCCTAATGACAACAAAGCTCTCCTCATCTTCCTTCTTATGGGTCATCCTTTCAAGAAGAAGAAAGTAGTCTTATGGAAACACATGAACCGTGCCTTTTACTGGTCCACATGGCTGGAACGCAATCAAAGACTTTTTGGAGATAGGATCCATCATATGCTAGTTTTCTTGATATTGTTATTTACCACGCTTTATCTTGGTGTAAATTAAACAACATTTTTAAATCCTATAGCATTACCTCTCTTTTGTCCAATAAGACTCAATACCTCAAATTGAACTTGTCTAATTTGCATATATCCATGTGGTTAAAGAAAACTTGATCAAAATGGTAAAGGTAGCAAAGCAAATAACTGTAATAATATAAAATGTTGTCTGATCAAAATGGTGGAGCAACCTGATCAGAATGGTAAACGAAGAAATCCACCTAAAATAAAAAGGTGGATAAAAATTTGAAGATCTGAATATAATAAATAATGAACACACTGAGTTAGGAAATCTAGCATAATACTAACTAGCCAACTTGCCTGCCATCCCATGAAGGGTCACAGCACAGTTGTGCAAATGCAATCAAACTGGGATCCGAAGAGAAGGTACCAATCAACTGATCAACGCTGGCATAACTAGGTCTGCTGCGGCCACTATTATACAAATTGCGTGATGATAGACCCCTTGACCCAAAAACCTGGACAGAGAGAATTGAGTTATCCACAATAATACACCACTATAACTGTCAATAGTTGCAAAGGATGAATTAACCTTGTGCATCACTCGTGACAACAATGACTGACAGCCTATAGGATCGTCAATGTACGAACAAGCTCCCACTTTCTGCTTTATGTATAAAACACCAGAACTAAATGGATTATTCTTGTCCCCAACATTCCACCAAGGTTTATCTGGTGAAAAAATAGAAATTTAAGTATCTGATACATCGAAGAAAATAAATAACAGATAAATACCAGGAATGAAAGTCATGGGACAACAAGGTAGGTAAAAATTGTGAAAAAGAAAAATAAATTGGTGTATCAAAGTAAACAAGAAAGAATAGAAGTCATCCACCAACCTTCCGGGGCAAGTTCTATTACTTGAGGCCAATACCGAGGACTACATATGCGTAGGTTCTTTAACTGTGAGAACAAATCAAACAATCCATCAGCAAAAATATTGGATATTTAATTTCGAATGAAAGGGACAATGTAGATGCTTTTACATAACTTATTCAACAAGCCGCAGAAACAATAATATTATTAGTGGTCCACTATTCTACATGGACACATCTACATGTGCTAATGTGTGGCATACATATCCAGACAACGAGAAGGGCAATGACTGATGAACCTCATTGAGAGGTAGAAAAAATTGAAAATTATACGCACAGATCAGTCAGTTCTCATATAGAACATTCATGACTTACAGTAGCACGTTCTGGTAGAAGACAAGGGGTAATCTCACAGAAGGTAGTTTCGGCATAATGCTCAGTTTCTGTTACAGTGATTTCAAGAGGAGCATAGACAGGCAGACCAGTGTCTACATCAACAGTCTGAATCCAGCGAGCCTCAGTTGCTAGAACATACAAATGTCGGAATGCCTAACAAGAGAAACTTTCAGTAAAAGATGCTGTTGATAAAAAAATGCTAGAAAACATGAAACTATTAAACTCCTATTTACATAAATATACATGTTCTAGCAATACAATATGGTAATACTAATGAAGCATCAGGCACTTACACTAAGAGTGTTCAATTTATTATTTATTCTTGTTTGAAAATTTTAATGGCCATAATTTACAAAAAGAAATCTAAGAGAACATATTTTGGGAGTGTAAAATAACATATTACTGTAAACATAGATAACATGTGAACATTGAATCATCAACAAAAAATTTTATTTGGTTCTCAATTTTCTACAATGTATACAATATTCAAATATATTTTTAAAAATGTACAATTTAACGAATATATTCCAGTCATGTCAATGTCCTAGTTATTTTCTTTTATAAATTGTGGATCACTGCTGTATCTGTGTCACATCATGCTCGTGTTCCCAATTCGTGCATGTGCTTCTTAGGTGATAAATATGCATATGGATTGTCAGCCAGATATGATAATTTCCATTCTGAATTGGTAGCCAATTAAGCTGTACATATTAAGCTAGCAAATCATTAATCCTATGAATAATTATACCTGGAGGTGACACCGATTATCATTTGGACCAGTAGGCAAGCGTGGGTAAAGAGTTATCAGCAATGCAGCAACAGCACTGTTACTAGTTGAAAATGTCCGTGTACCTCCCCCAAGAAACAAAAATCCAATAGCTAAGCTTACCTGAGGATAATCAAGAGTTTCAAATTCTATGAAGAGAATTTCATTATATATAATTCATATCAACTTGATTTTGATAAGGTTAAAAAGAAGCTTTTAACCATCCCATCTACTGTATTAGAGTCACCCCCAACCAAACACTTCATAAGATTTCTAAGATTCGAGAAGAAATATCTCAGACATTTAAATTAGTATATAATAATATAATATATATGTTACATCACACCCTAACTGCTTCTTGGTGGTTCCATAGCAACAACAATTTTTTTTTTGTAACTACCTTTACCTATAGTCATCCGTAATTGGTAGGATCTTTGTAAGTAGCCTTCTTGGGAGGGAGGATCCCTCTTCCTCCTGCCCGTAGGATGTATCTTCCGTGGTCTTAATACACTTCGAGGTTTCTTATCATAAAAAAGGAAAAAAGAACAAGGAAAACATCCTATTATGCTCAACCTGTTATACAAAGGTAATCTATTTATTTTCCATTTAAAGCTTTCATAAAATATCTCTCAATTGTTTTTTAGTCTTCACATATTTTGTAAATACCAAACCTTATTTTCTCACCAACAAAATGACAAATCAACTTCAATATATTTTGTTTACTAATGAAAAATTGTGTTGGATAAAGGTAGCTTAATCATCACACAATAATTTGGTCAAAATTGTGATAATGAAACCTAACTGAATCTAGAGTTGACGAATCTACATTACCTCGAACAAAAGAAACAATATCCTAAAGTTGATCTTGTAAAATTATTGGATCTTACATAATCAGCATCTAAAAAGTACTTGATCTTAGTCTAACCATAACCATACTCAATCTTAGGAATACTATAAAGCTTAGCCCCTAATTTATCCATCTTAGATAGCAGGTGTGAGCTTGAAAAATTGTCCTAAAGCCAAGAGCGGGCAGAAGAGGAAAAAATAATTGGTTCTCTTCCTTTTTACAAACAACACACCAGGTGAGGCTAAGAAGGGTGTTGAATCTCCTTTTTGCAAAGAATAAAATGGGAAATTAGTTGATACTATACTTTGTTCCCGTTGATTCAAGCACTTAAATAGATTCCTCAACATAGCTGTTTGCTGATCTTCCACCATTACGACACTTCTGATGCTAAACTGAATGGAAAGCCATTGTTCCAAAGGGCTAGCACATTTTAAACCACGATTTAATGGGAATTTTGACCATGTGCCTGAGGTAACCATGGAGCTAATACACAAAGCAGCAGCTACTTTTCTCCACTCATCAGCTACCAACCATTTTATCCTTTGAAATCTCCATGCATGCAAAAAGTTTCCAACTCCTTATACCAATTCAAGAATTCTTCTATTCCCGATCTACTGTTAAAATGGGGCAAGTCAATCTTCATATGTTGATCTCTTTGCTCTATTTGATCGTATATTAGAGGATGCCATCCTGAACAGTGTCATCTTCACTTAAACTAGAACCTTGAGTCGTGAATTTATTTGACAAGGATAGAAGGAATTGCTACCGCATAAAAGATTTCAATTCAGGTAAAGGTCAATAAATTTCCTGCAAGGTTTGACAGTTTTTTCTTCAATCAATTTCCCATTATTGATGAATCAATTCATTCAAGAGCAAAATCCATCTTTGGCACACTTGTTAATGGCATCATAATGTAGGCAGTTAATTTCTGATTGATGGCTGCAAGAGAATGTCAAAATTAAGCAAGTGTTTATTTCACAGATAGTCAGCACGTTCTAGTAGTCCTTTCAACTAATACTGAGGGAATGAAAGCTTTAGAAATAATGACTTGCATGATTAAATAAATTAGTTTACACCCTTCAATATCAGTACGATTTTACATATTTATAGATAATTACAAGGATAGTTTGTATTAGGTCTACATGTAGAAGTCACACACACCAAAATTCCAAATTAACTAAGAAAACTTACTGCCATCTGAATGCCATAGTTAGCATGACCATCTGTAGAATTTCTACTGCGCAAGAATCTTAAGAGACGAAAGGTTTGTAAATTTCCAGAGCCAGCCATTACCTGTTCAGAAAGTCATCACCTGGGATTTAAATCCTAAATTTATTTGGAGTGAGGAGAGGAAACGAAGAAAAATTCTGCATACCACAGACAAAGAAAGAACAATTAAATGGACACACGTCTCCAACGTGCCTCTATCAATGTAGCGAGACAATCCCTTTGGGAAGGGATTTTCCTTATCTGTGGATATAGGCTTGATCTGCAAAACAGGAAAAATGTCATAAAATAATTTAAGGCCTAGAGGTGCAACAGCAATTTCTGTGCCAGACCTCATTTAGAAAGTAGACAGCATAGTTATAAAGTAACTCCTGCGCATCTCCATTCTTTGAACCAGCAAATCTCAAACCTGTCCCAGGACTAACAATTATGAATCCCAAGTTTAAATAGAAAATGCTGGTTTCGTAGTAATTTAAAGCAAGAAGGTTAAACTCTAGATTTCTTAAATATGCATTAATCAAAGACAAGCTAGAATGATCCCAAGAAGCACTGACATGGAAATTCAGCAATGATGCAAAATAGCATGAATAAACATAGAGCATGCAGATGAAAAGAAAATCAGGTAGACATATGGTTGCCGTTAGATGCATGTTTTATGCAAATATACAGTGCTGCCAGAAGTGCAATTCTGTGTAAGATGTTATGAGCGACTGTTGAAGTCTCGGTGAGATTAAAACAGTTGCACATACACATGTCGTGACGTGGGTATTGTTGGTCATAATAAATCCATAAAAATGGCATCTTACCAAGAGAAATACATGCTCCAATTATTATGTTGACATAAGCTTGAACAAATGCTTCAGCATCTAATTCATCAGTATCATTATCATCACCCTTGAGGCACTTGACAACATTCTTAACAATTTCAGGAATCTGCGATTCGACCCAAGCTCTAGATGGATGAACCCTAAAATAGTTCATTTCATCAAAATATAATATTAATGAAGAAAATAGTAGGACATCTGATTGCAGCAAATTTCATTAAATATTGCTACCTGCTCCACATTATGAGATTTCGAGCTATGACACGAATCATGATAAAGTCAGGTCTCACATATTGCAAGTCAAAATTCGTTTGAGGAATAGACAGCTTTGACATAATTGCAACTGATTCAGTCTGTCACACACACAAGCCGAGATAACAACTTTATAACCACTTAAGAATGTCGATTATTTTATTGCATTGTTTCAAATCAGTAGAAAAAGATGGTTTTGGTTGGATAATTACTTTCAAGAACATTAATGCAAGAGCAATAGTAGCTCCAGGAGCAGTGACATCAACATTGACCACAGTTCCATCCACCATCTAAATGAGAGCAAGGGAAAATATGTATTAGACTGCTTGCACAGCAATTACTCACATAAGCACTTTATTGACAATATCTATATGAAGGATTCTTTTAGAGAACATTTGGTATAAAAATCAACCTGCGTGATCATACGGTTGTGCTCCTCAGTGGAAAAAAATGAAATTTCTGGCTAAAGAACAAGACAGGAACCAATTCAGGTAAACTATGAAATCAAGTTCATCATACCTTACAATTTTTTAGTTGAAGAGAAGTACCAATAATAACATAAAAGATCAAGACCGTGAGACCATACATTACAAACTTCTTTTCCACCAATGTAGTTGAATAATCGATCAACTATTGAGTCTGTAAAACCAACTGAATCTTTGCCTCGACCTTCATTTGACAGAAGAAAATCAGTACTTTCTATCGAGACCTTCAATTGTCCAATTCACAATGCTTAGAATAAAACTAATCATACCCAGAGCAACAAGACCCAAGGAAAAGCCCGCCGAAACAGCATAACCCTCTCGTTCAAGAACATTATCACCTCCACTTCGTCGGCCTATTTCTCCCTGTAGCATAAATATCAAACAGGTAAAATAAGAATGAAATAATACAATATTTCTTTGTTTTTAATAAATATATATATACAAACTAAGAAGCACGGATACAAACATGAGACACGAATACAACACAACACGAACATGGTGACATGTCATTTTTTAAAAGCCGGACACAAACACAACGAGAACACATTTATTACATTATACATTTTTAAACACATATATCATTTTTTATAAGAAGAAGATGGATGTTGTTTGCTCTCAAATTTTGTTATTTTGGTCATATATTACTATTTGTGTCTATTTATTATGTTTTTTTAAACCGGTGTTCAATATGTGCCTAACAAATGTTGAATCTAAATTCACTTTCATCACTAGTATTTAACACGTATCTTTTGTACTAACAAAATAATAATTATTAAAAGGAAAAAAATCAATTTTGACCCCTAAACTTGTCGAGTATCAATTTTGACTTTTTCAATTTCATCAAGACCCAGGTGTTGCAATTTTAACCCACTACTCACTTTTTGCTAATTCACACATTAATTTTAACAAAAAGCAATGTAAAAATTATCATAAACTCACTAATTTCATTAAAATTAAGTATTGCACAAAATTAAGTTTGATTAATGCACAAATTAACTATTAAATAATTTTGTCAAAACTCACTAATTTCAACAAAATTTTAGCTCTAATATCATTTTTCTTTATAATTCTAACCATTTTATTTCTTATATATGTTTTATAATCATTGCAACTACATCAAATGGTCTTTCAAATTGGTCCAGACTCTCCCGTTTATGGTCGCTTCTCTATGGTACCAGTTGCTCTCGAGAAACAAGGAGAAGATGTGTACAAACGAGATATACAGCAACAAGAAGAACAAAAGGATTGAATAGAGGAACTCCCAAACATTTGACGATCTTCTTGTCGATGTGTATTTGTTGGATTGTCCATTTAAACCCAAGGCTGTTATAAATGCTATAACAAACTTCGTATATGAGAATACTTTTTTTAAAATGATATTTCGAACAAAAATTTATCCGAAGGTAAAAATTGCAACACTTTCTTAAGTTTAAGGTTAAGATTGCAACTCTTATCTAATTTTGAAGTTCAACACTTATCTAAAGCTCTTCTATCAGATATTTGATTGGAAAGAAACCAAATGATTTTTTAAGACAAATCTCTTCATTGATTCGATCCTTTCGAGATTGCTAAGATCAAAGCGTCCCGTTGGTGTTTATTATCAAATTTATTTGATGGTTTCTCTCCAAATGATATTTGTAACAATTGAGGATAACCGTTTTGGGGTTTCTTTTATTATTTTTCTTTTTTTCCTAAAGTCTACTTATCGTAGCCTTTGAATTTTTTGGTTTCTTTCTCATTTATTTATGATATCTTGTTTCTTGTTTAAAAATTGATGAAATTGAAGGTTAAGGGTCAAAATTGATACAACTTGACAAGTTTAGGGTCAAAATAGATTTTTCCCTAAAAAAAAATAAATAAAAAAAGATACATGGAGATGCAGGGAAAAGAACTCACCCAAACATGGAACTTGTATTTGTTCAATGCTTGGGTTGGATGAAGAATACTCTTTCTAATTTAACTAATTAATGAAAATAATGTATTTTAAAAGAAATCCCGGAAAATACCAAAAGTATCTGCATTGTTTGTGGATGTGCCGATCCTTCATAAAGAAGTCCCAAGGACATTAGAGCTGCTGACTGGAAGGATAAAAAAAAAAGGAAAAGGAATACATGGTCAAAATCTACTAATTTCTACGCAGAAACAGGTGTGTGGTCAAGTAAAACGGATTGGTAAACTTTAGGCCACCGCCCACGGCATTTACAGAGGTAGTCATTAACTGTGGGTTAATCTCTGTAAAAAAAAGAACATGCATACCTGCAAAAGCGTTGGCAACTCCAACTCTGAGTAGGAATATGGATGGCGTGAAGGTATATGAACATAAAGAGACTGGCACAAATATAATCATAAGTTATATTCTGTCAAGTAATACATATGAGTAGAAAAAATAATGTGACTAAAGAATAGAGAAGCAGGTAGTTCAGCAGTAATTGCTTTTAAAACTACAAACAGTGCAAATGATAACAATGATAACAGATCGTGTTTGTCTATCAGCTAACATAGAGAAGCATGACAACAAAACATTGAAAGACCAAGTTAAAGACTAAAGCAAAATCTGAATCATTTATAGAAACTGAGCATACACCTTGGATATTGAAGGTTGCATTGTGCCCCTATAAGAAGCAGCCAAGCCAAGCATCAATCCAACTGTTGTGGCTTCATGTTGCTAAAAGGAAGTTCAAGCAAGCAAATTGTAACATTAATTTTAGGAATAGTAAAAAAAGGCCGAAACACAACTATAATTTAAGGGCAATTAAGGCATTAAACTCATCACAAGCAGTATACTCAATTTTTTAGAAACGATGGAACATAGTAACATGTTAACAAGATTACAAAAAAGGAAGATGAAAGGAGAAAAGGTTACTCCAAAATAAAATAAATCAGGAGGAAAAAAAGATAAAGCCGCAACAGTTGGAATTTATACTACATGATTTTAAATATTTAGCAACAAGCCCAAAGGCCTACTTTGGAGACCAAACCAAAACCTAAAAGAAAACATAAATATACAAATCCATTGATGTCAAAAGTCCAGGGTGGTAGTTTTGTCAGTAAATTGTGTACAAGGCAAATTGATCAACTTTTCTTGCATGGTCTCAATTAATGAAGTTTCTACAGGAGGGAAAGGGAAAATGCATCTCCATAGCAGATCTTGCCAAACACCAGCTAGCAAAATCCAAATTATACAAAAATAGAATATTGAGAATTTCATATTCATGTCTTCGCTCATCAACTCCATAGAAATCCAAATCAGCCAGAGTTTCCTTTTCCTCGAGACAACTCAAGAAATTTAAAAAGTAACTATGCTTATTCCAACAAAGATTATGATGCTCAATTATATAATTTGAAAGGAAATGTGAATTCTATGAGATCAAAGGAAAGGTGAGGTGTACAAGGCAAGGTTACTTGAATGATATTCAGTATTTCAATTCACACGGTTTGGCAAGTAATCAATAATTATTAAGATTATGAATGGAAGAGTGTTAATGACGATGCTAGATACAAACAGATTTTTTTTTTTCAATAAGAAACTTAACTCATATCATTATGAGGAAAGGGAGAACAACCGTGGATCTATAAGAAGGATCTCCATCCAATTTGTGCTTGGTCTTTTACCAAGACTAGATGAGAATCTAGACCAAACCAGTGTTTTCAAGGTGCAAGGCACACCTCAAGGCGACAAGCCCTTTCATCACTATAAGGCGAGAGGCGATAAACAAGCAAGGACTGAATGAAGGGAGGCGCAATTTAATAAATAAATGGAATATGTATATTGTCATAAAATGTCAAATCCTTAAATATCAAAATTCTAAATAAGAAATACATCAAAATATTAAAAACATTCAATAATAATCAAGTTCAAAGACATTAATAATGAAAAGTAAAACATCAAAAAGCCAAAATCATCATCATTAAAACAGAATTAAAAAAAACGAAAACATAATTTTAAAAAAAAGTGAAAACGGAATTTAAAAAAAAAAAAGAAAACAAAATTAAAAATAAATAAATGAAAATGGCATTGAAAAGAAAAAGGAAACAGAATAAAAAAAAAATGAAAACAGAACTAAAAATAAATAATAAATGAAAACAGAATTTAAAAAAAAAAGAAGTAAAAACAAAATAAAAGCTTAAAAGAACGCGACCCATCGTACACGAAGAAAAAGAGCAGCCTGTCGAAAGTAAACGCGAAGAAGATGAAGAGTCGCGTGGATGCGAATGCAAAGAAGAAGAAAAGTCGTGTGGATGCGAATGGGAAGAAGACGACGACGAAGCAAATGCAAAGAAAAGAAGGGTCGCGTGGACGTGAACGCAAAGAAAAAGACCACCATCATTGTACGCAAACATGAAGAAGTGAGGAAGAAAGATAGGCAATGTATTTTAGGGTTTGTGCTAGACTTCACCCAAACGCTCGCCTTGCATTAAGGCGATACCGCTGCAAGGCAAGCCAAGGCGCACTAGGGTGAGCGACTTGTTGAAGGTGCTCGCCATGGACACCTTTAGGGTGCAGGTGCCCCAGCAGCCTCGCCTCTCGCCGTAAGCGCGCGCCTGGGGTAGCCTTGAAAATACTGGACCAAGCATGAAGCCGTATTTTGGCAATGCTCCAAATCCCACTCTAAGAGAAGCGTTCGCAGCAGTAAAGAAAGAAGAGAGTAGAATACTTCTAATGGATGAGCAAAAAAAAACCAGGGAATGGGAAATAATAGAGCACTCAGTTTTAATAGTAAATAAGGTTGAAAATTTTGCACGTGCTGGTAACAACAAATTCTCACTTAAGAAGATGGATAAGGACAAAAAGTCATTTTTGTTGAACGACAACAAACACATGAGACATGCACAAAATTGACAACAGGCATTCCTAACGGAGGAATGCTCCATTAGCTAGTAGGGCGTGTATTAGTGCTCATTCCTTCTTCTTTTTTTTCCCTTTTTTTTATGAGGTGTTCAAGTCATCTTGCGTACACCTCGAATATTCTCATGGGATAACTGTCATACCCTACTATATTTGGGTTTTTTTTTTCTTTTTATAAAAAGAATTTTTCATATATACAATAAAGTATTACTAACAAATATACAAGTCTCTCCATCAGAGTT
>JAOANK020000009.1:769258-785502 GCA_026257165.2 Telfairia occidentalis
CGATAATTTTACATTTAATTATTTTCTCTATTACTTTGGCTACTTCAAAATCAAATTAAATTTTCAAATGCTAAACTCAAGTCATTTAAATGTTTTATGCATGCATGATTATAAAGATTCTAGAAATTGAGTCATAAAAGTTGGATCGTTACAATGAGAGTCCCAGACTCAGAGAGTATAAAACTATAATAAAGGACAAATGACCAAGTAAATAATTATTTTAGCACTTCAATTATCATACACCTGATTCAGAGTTCCAACATTTAAAAGAAGAGATGAATGATCAAACACTGGATTACCTGTTGCAGGTCCTGATCGGAAGCACTAGGGTTAACCGACGTCTGAATTGCCACAGGTCTTGCTGAGCAAAGAAGTCTTCTAACCTAGTAGAAGAAAGAACAGCCATGAAAATCCTAGAAGCGATCATGATATTGGAAAATCATTCCAAAGCCTAGAGAAATCCAATCCAACAAATCAATGGAAATTGTTAGCAACCACCAATACAAGAATGATGTTAGTTCAAGGAAAATAATACAAACATTCTCCGCATCAATAAACATTAAGTGGCTATCGAGTCTCAGCATAACAACTAAGCCATCAATGTGCATAAACAGACTGGGGGAATAAAAGCACTTGCCACAAATCAATTATTTCCACAATTTTTAACAACTGTTTTCACATTTTCAAAGCTTATACTTGTTAGAATTAAAACTCGTTAAAGTGAATTAGAAAACTCATTTGAGTATCAAATTACCCATTAGAAATATATGCAAATTAGTTATAAATTAAAATTTAAACTATTAGTTTCGAGTGATCTATTAACTTGAAATTCACATCATAACTCATTGGTGGTTGATTTTGGTTCAAGTTGTTAATAGGCAATTTAATATATTAAAAATAAAAGTAATATAGATATGAAAACTACGACCTTACTTGAATAGGATCTGGTGTAAAAGTTGAACAATTGTCCTCGAGTTCTAAGAAAAACTAGTATCAACTATCAAGTAGGAGGGTAAGTAGTATAAAATAAAGTTCAAAATTCTGAAATGGTGCAAAATATAAAATTGGGAAATAGCATTTTTATAAATGTCAATAGTGTAACTCATGCTGTGAAGTGAACAATAGACATATGATGGGGACCTAGAGTAACTGGATACCTAATCGACCACTGACTCGACCAACTAATTGTGTAGTTAGAAGGGTAAAAGAAAAATTAAGAAATAACAGTTACATGCATGGAGAGGTGCATACAAATTAGCCGTCCGTATCCAAATTATATATACATACACAAATAAAGAAACAGAAATCTTTTAACATTTTTTTTTTTGAACAAGAAACAACTTTTCATTGGTAATATGAAAAGATAAACAAGTTCAAAAAGATACAAACTCCAAAAGGAGTGAAAAAAAACATAGATAAAAGCTTAAGAGTGAAAAATAAAAGCATTCCAATTACAACAAATGTCAAAAGGAGAAAAACTCTCAAAATGACTAGAGAGAAAACACCAAGAGGAAGCTTTATATTTGGTGATAGCAAAGCAATCCTCCCAAATTTTAAATTTTCCCTCGAAGATCCTCAGATTACGTTCCCACCAAAGCTCATAGGATATAGCTTTTATTGAGTTATACCAAATAAGACTGCTTTTACGAGATAAAATAGGTCCACAAAGAAGCTGAAGAGAATTACTTCTTGCATCATCAAAGAAAACCCAACACAAATTGAAGACTTTGAAGAGAGCCTTTCAAAAAGCAAGTGCAAATTTGCAATGATAAAGAAGATGAACCTGGCTTTAAGAGGCTTCAAGTAAAGAAAACAAATGGAAGGCTGAAGAGCTAAATTTTGAAGTTTAGCTTGCAAATTATCAACCGTATTGAGGCGCCCAAAAAGCAAGATCCAAAAGAAGATATTAACTTTTCTTGGGCCATGATACTTCAATAAAGTGCAAAAAATAAATTTATCCATCGGAGAGGCGGTAACAAAAGACTTGGATAAGGACTTGTCTATGAAAACCCCTGAATTTTCAAAACTCCAACTCAAGTTATCTTCTTGAAGAGATAAAACAGCAGTATTTAGAGATGATAAAAGAGAAGCAAATTTTTAGGACCTCCTCTTTTGCTTTTGCGAGTATAGATGCTCCGAGAGTTCACTTGAAAATCCCAAGCTATGAAGCACGGACACTCCAAAATGGAGGGAATGACCGTGTCAGACACGGACACATCTAGACACACTCCGGACACATGTCCGACATGCGAAATAGTGTGTCCAAATTTTTTTTAAAATTTTTAGACAGGCACAGGACACGTTTTTTTACCTTTAAAAAAAAAATCCCCTTCATTTGGTCCAAGCCCAAAGTTAATATTTTATGTAATAAAAAACAAATAAAAGTTCAGCCCACATCTCTTTTAATTTTAAGAAATTAAAACATAAAAGAAAGAAAATTTCCTTCTTCCTCCTCCCAACAGCAAACCAGCGAAGAAAAGGGTTTTTAAAAAAAGTTCTTCTTCTTCCCCTTCACTGGGACATTTTGTATTTGACATTTGTTGGATAATATAATTTTACATATTTTATCTATTATGAAGTAATAAAAAGATGCATATAAACGTATATATCTAAAAATAAAAAATAAAAAATAACGTATTTCCAACGTGTCCGTGTCCTACTTTTTTAGAAATTGGCGTATCGCCGTCCCGTGTCCGTGTCCGTGCTTCTTAGATCCCAAGCTTCATGAACCTAACATTTTTCAATGGAGAAGCTCTTTCCATCCAATGAGAAAGCGTGTCGGTTCGGTTTCATGATGATTGTCAGTGTCATCGAAGGTCCGACAACTTTTAATCTCCATAGATCAAAATAAAGGTTCAAAACGAATACTTTAAGAGAGAGGCAAACTACAGTGCCGAAATAATCAAGGATGAGGTTGACGAGAGGCTCTGGGCGGCGAATCTTACCAGAGCAACCTTCGGAGATGGAGGAAGGGAGGGGGGGAAAGAGAGAGAGGGAAGGAGAGAGGAGAGAGCACTTACCTTTTCCTTTCATTGGCTTATTTGCACTTTTTAACATATTTATTTTTCTGAATGAAATTGCAACTAAATGAAAAAAGCATAAACAATTTGCTGATTCTGTACTCTGATGAAATGGAAAGACTGTTGTCAAGGGGAGGTAGCTGACACTCAAGCTGAAGTCTCAAATGCACCTTTTTACCCACTTTCTTTGGTTGAAATTCCATCCAAGCAAGAAAAGAACATCAAAAAGCCGATAGAGATAGAGATATTTAGGATGCGTTTTAACTCCTAAGGAAACTACTATGTACCTATTTAGAAACCCTTTCTCTCCCCCAATCTACGAGTGGGTAATATCAAAAGCAAGAATAAAAACAATTTGATTCTAACTCATTGTTGGTTTGGAGATACAGACAAGAAAGAACCCTTACGGCACATGCACAAAGTGGTCAACCTCCAACATAATTTTGGCATATGCACAGGCCCTTAAAGTAACATCCGGGCAATTCAAAAACTAGTTTGATTTTAACTCAGCATTAACAATAAGTACTGGCACAAAATATAAGGTTAGACCTATGGAATGAGAATGTGGTTTTCAGCTGCACTTTTCCTGGATGATATGTCATCCAACTCCAAGGAGACTTTGTTTTTTTGGATGATTAAATGAAATGTACAAAATGATATCCAAATCTTACAAAAAGGATCTACAATTGTTCATAAGAGAGGTTAGACTATAACTATTGAAACGAACAATTCTTTAACACCAATATAAAACATTGTAAAGAGAATGTTCCAAAATGCCATTTGGGCTTCTTTCCTTTCTGTGAAAGATGCGGGCATTGCATTCAATCTAAACAGTCCATATAAGCGCTCAATTAACATTCAACCATAAGGTTTTCTTTGCATTGGTAAAGGGGTGATTGATTAAAATCATGTTTAACCATTCAGGAGCAGTGGATGGATCAAGTTCCAGTTGAAGGCCGATGTGAGTCTATGCCATAGCTGTGCAGTAAACGGACAAGGAGACTTAATCTCCAACTGTTGAAACGATGAACAAGCAGACTGAAATTTACCCTTAGAAGATCTATCCAAATCAAAAAGTGGAGGAATGAGTTCAACTAACCCACATCAATTCACAAGTCTCTTAAGTGAAAGACAAAAGAACGTTAAAACTTGAGAATTTCAGTCTATTTTGGGTCATTTTGGGTCCTCATAAGTTGTAAATGAAGAAGTGGCAGGCTGAATATGGAATAGAAGGACCCCTAAAAGAATTAAAGTCTTTGGGTGCGCTTAAACACTGGTAATAAGATGCAATGGAGAAACCTTCATGCAAATTCCTTACCATGCTCTGTGCTAATTGCAGGAAAAAAGAAGTGATAACTCAGAAGGATGTCAACCGTCTTTTTCCACATTGTGAATATGAAAACAAGAGCTGGAATAAAGTCCAAGGGACTTTTGTGGTAGCATGGATTTTTCTAAGAAATGTTTTTTATGCTAGCCTCCAGCTTTTGGTAGTGCAAAGTTGAGGAACCAAGCTCTCATTCCGTGGCTTAATGCTTGCAAAGCACGCCTTTCTTATTTGTGGTTGGAAAGGAATACAATTCTTTAAAAAAAATGCAGAGAGTGGACAGATTTATGGCATTTAGTAAGATATACTGCCTCCTTTTGGACCTTACAAGATGAAAAAAAATTATAATTACTCTACTTTTCTATTAAACCAATTGGGCAACTTCGGGCTTGGAGAATGTCTCATCTCCCTCCCCTCCTTTTGTGTTTTATTTTTTAGGTAAGAAATCGAGTATTCATTGATGGAATGAAAGAAAATATAAGAAAAAACAACGGCATATAAAAAATAAGTCCAAAGAAAATGAGACCAACTAACTACAAAAACGATCTCCAATCCAAAATAATCAAACCAAGTGCATAATTACAAAATGGATTAGTGATAAACACCCAAAGAAAGTTATTAAACCTGATGCCTCCCAGACCTCCTCACAAGATCTCTCAAAATCTCTAAAAATCTTATTGTTCCTTTCAAGCCAAATACCCAAAGTAAAGCAAAAAACAGGTCTGCCACAACAACCCTCTCCCCTCATCACCAAAGGGAGGATTCAAAAGCACTCCTTTTGTAAACCTTTTCTTGTATTGGAAAAGTTTCTATTTCCGATTAAAATAAAATTAATATAATGCAACCAACATCTAAGACTTAAACACGTACCTCGTTTAATCTTAGGTCTCGACCATATTGCAACTGTGTGCTAGAGTTAAAAATATGCTCCATACCATCTGTTGTAGATCCGTCAATAGAATCTGCATCCTCAATCTTCCCGGTGTCCAATCCCATTGTATCACAAACTGCTGAAGGAATTGTTACGGGATGCAGATGCAGCATGTATGGAGTAGACATAGAAATTAAATTCATATTTGTTTGTGTTTCAAATTCCTTAGGTTTGCAAGAACATGCCAAACTGGACATGGCCAAATCTTCCCGACCAAGAAGTGCATATGCAGCTGCGGGCCAGTCATTTGGGGGAGATTCCCGGCACTTATCTAATGCCTATGATGTTTAAAAGCCAATAATTCAGATGATAAGTAAAATTGTGGTTGTAATAGAAGAGAAAAAAAAAACCAACTGGGAATAAAATTCCATGTCTCCAAAGAAAACATCGTTAGTATTAAATTCAAAATAAAGATATAAGAGGACATAAGGATCACACTACACTACATTCTTTATAAAAAAAAAATTAAAAAAATTAATGCCAAAAGAAATTCATCTTTCATCTGTTACCTAGAATATATACGTGCATATATGACACAAAAATATTGCAATCCCGTTAACAGCACTATACATACCATTTTCTGTTCATACATTATGAACTCACGGTACCATTGAAACCAAAGCAATTAATAAATGCATCAATTTTCAGACAATGGAAGGAAGAACATCTTAAATAAGGAAACTGCTTCATGCTTCTACAACATAACTTACGTGTCTTAAGGGAAGAGATACACCGGAAGGCAATAGGTCAAGCTGCTGCTGCCCAAATGCCTCCCCAACCATTGCTAAAACCACAAGCTCCTCGTTTGTGCTATGTGTCCCCATTGCAATATTACAGTAAACACCAGTAGAGAGTTTTTTTCCTGCCTGCTTCGAACCAGCCAGCAAACTATAGAACGAGACTATTTTCCTTGCCCAGCTTACCACAGAACTTTCCTCATTAAGAATTAAAGGTGGTAGATCAATTAACTTAGCAGAACAATGACCACTTAGCAAACAATTTTCCAGCCATCTGAATAAACTAGGAGGTTTTTTCTGAGAATTTGAGGTTATGCAGACTCCAACTTGTTTAGCAAGGCAAGGGAAATCGCGAATGTAATGATCCAAATAGCTTTGCTGACCAAGAAACCATGAGATATCACATAACAATGTTGACAGAAGTTCCAAATCCCTAGGAAAAAAATAATTAGTTACGATTAAAGTAGAATAAATGCACAGAAGTGAAAAAAAATTATGAATTATGCATACAGAAGGTCCTAATAAAACTGCAACTGCTATCTTTTTGAGTTCATCAAGATGTGGGGGTAGAGATTTGAATCCATAACCTTTTGGTGGGGTAGGTATGCCTTAACCAATTGAGTTAAGCTCGATTTGACAACTACAATTGCTATCCTTTAAAAGCACAAGACCCTAAATTCATTTTCTGGTGCAAGAATCATTAATTATATAAAGGCAAAAAAACATAATTGTTTCACGTGCATATTAAAGAATTATTAATAACAGTATTCTAGGCATGAAGAAAACAGCCAGTCTATTCCGATAGTTAATAACAAACTAAGTTTTTTTTTTAATATAAGTGATTGATTGAATTAGCTTGCGAGTACCTCAACTAATCTTAAGGGACAACTATTTAACCTTACAACATTTGGTTATCAAGAAAACTTATAGGAATTTAAATCCTAGGTAAGTAGTTGTGCTTTGAACCTATTCCTCTAAGCCCCTTCACTTTTTGCATTGGCTTCAATGATTATTAGACCAATCCATCGTGGTTAAAAACAAATTTTGATTTGAGGTGATTAGAAGTTCCCAACTAAGAAAACATGCAAGAATCAAGAACCCATAACTCTGAAGAGAAAACAATTTTGAAACTAGAAGCTGCCAGTCATGCAGCATAATGTATGAACAAAACTTTGCTGGAGCGACTCCCTCTCACTAACTAGATAGCAGATGATTCAACTATTAAAGCAACAATTTAAGAGAAGCACCACTAGACAGACAAGAAGTAAAGAGAGGAGTGTCATAAGAAGAATGAGCTATAGAAGCAACATTCACCCAAAAAGAAAAAGGAGTTACTGTTTACGAAGCTTCTCCAGTTTCAAATTCTCATACACTGCATGCAAACAATCGAGACTTTCTGCCAATAACTGAGAGTAAAAGGACTTTTCTGAACTTTGAGTAGTGTCTAGAGTTTTGTAATCCAATTTGGGTGTATCACTTGACGTTCCAAACCACGTACCATCAATAAAATTACGTTCACAAAAGCCCTTGTGAAATTTGCTGCTCACAAGAAACTCCCATGATGTTCGTGGCTTCAAATTTGAAAGATCTTTCTGGAGACCACTATACTTCTTGCATATTTTCATAATAACACTGCTAAAGGAGTCCCATTCTGTGGTCGAGACAGACTTGGCCCCTGCTGAACTGGAAGATTCTCCATCTTCCCAAAGAAGACCAAAAAAATGATTGTAAAGGGAAGTAGTAAGCCCCTCAGCCAACGCTGTAATGCAATCACTGACCAACAAAGACAAAGGACTTCTGCGTAATGAACACCTAAATATCTGCACAGCAAAAAATAAGAGATTTGCTAAAGTCAAAAAGAACTCAAAGAAATGGGAAAAGGGAAATGGTAAAAATATGAAGAGAAGAAGACATAACAACCCACCTGACCGTTGTTTGTTATTATGTTCAGACGCTCCTCAACAGCATCAGCCAATCCAATTATTTTGGACTCGTGGGAAACAGATGCTGTATCAGGAAGCTCTGAAATGTGTGTTGACGGTCCTTTACACACCAGAGGTAGCACGTAACGGCACAAGCATTGCTTCCCTGACTGCATATTGCCAAATGTATTTGATTATGAACTTCATTTCAATGCGAACATTAACCAAAAAAATAAAAAATCAGAAATCCACAAAAAGCAAATCGAAAGATGGGGTGGGCAAAAGCTGTTGTGAAGTTGTAAAAATGTTGCATGGAAAGAATTTTTTATGTGGATAGAAAATTTCATGTTAAGAAAGCCAAGGACTTCAATACAAGGCTGATCATTTCTTCATCTAGCTTTTTCAAGTAAATCTCATTATTGTGAACAACAGGTTCTTATTACCGTTGTAAAACCTGAATGCTACAGTAGCTCATTCTTTTAGTTTAAGAAGAAATGATTAGTATTAGCTGACCTCAAATTTTTCAACCGAGCATTGGAACCATACCAACATCATTCAACACAAAAGGCTTAAAAGAGGAACCACAAGGGAATACAACTTCTGAACCATTGAAGTGCACAAAGAGGTTCCCTAAGAGTGAATTTTAAAAAAAAAAAAAGTTCTCTTTCCACTTAATCAACCCAATCAATCTTGTACCCTTATTTTGACAGCAATTGGGCCACCTTGTTGACCTAAGACGCTAATAGAATCAATGTCTATACAATTTGATATGTGTCCACTACAATGGTGTTCATGCCTTAAGCTTTCAGCCCAGCAAGAATTTTATAATACTCATTTGAGCTAGAAGAAATTTCCAACATCTCTTGCCGGCCCATTTTCCAAAGTAATTCTTAGTCTCAAAATATGAAAACAATAACAAAAAATTTAAAAACAAAACAAAAATGTATTGTGATGGTTGATGGCTTTCCTCCCTTTCATCAAAGAATAGAAAAATATTCTTTCACCTTAGCAAGAGAGAGTTCAAACCAAAAAGGAAGTCTTGGCACATAAAAAAGCATGAGGAAGGAATGAAGCAAGAAGATTTCCTAAACTGTTCATTGAAAAAAAGCATGGTAGATGTAAGTAGAATACAAATAAATAATAGAAAACATTTCTTCCACTAAATCAAAGGACATACCCGAAAGGAGAGAATATGAAAAAAAAATTAACATAATAATAATAATAATAATAAAAGGTCCCAACTATTCCCATAAACACTACTAAAACTTACATATAGAAAAAGAGTACTGTCTGGGGCCAAAGCAATGATGTCTGAATAAGGCAGAAGACCGACCTTAACTCTGGAAGAAAAAAAAAATGCAGAAGCTTATCTCCCCATAGAGGCAATACAAATTTTCACAAGGAAATAAACAAACAAAAAAAAATGCAATAACTCTACCTTGGACGTGTTACATGCACAGATGCAGCTGCAACTGCAGATATGCTCCAACTCATGTCAGGTTTAACGTCAAAGAGAATCTCATTGTTTATTTCAGCACTCTGAAGCCTTATACACAACAATTTCTTTTGCTCTTTATGAAGAAAACATATAATAGGAGAAGTGTCATCATCAGTCGCTAGAAAGACCTAGTTAACAATTTGCACAGAGAGTCAAGCCAAGAAGGGATGGTAAAATTATAAAAATGACAGTCTATACCCATAAAGATTTAACACTGTAGACAAAATAACTAAAATATATGGAGACCATTATGTAAAATACGTCTTTACATAACTAAGTAGAAAATGTATTAAGTAAACTTACCTTACAAGCAGCAGTCTGGGCACCCTTCCCCTGCCATATTCTTTGAAAAGATAAATATTTTGGCAATACTCCATCAGGGACTGCATCTGATGAACTAATATTTTCCATTATGTGGTTAGAATTCATGTGATGAGCAACCCACACAGAATGTTGCATTTTTCCTACACATAAGATGATAACATGAATTATATGTGTAGGCACAGATGTCTGCAATGCGGAAGGAATAAGCCATATGAGATTAATAAACCTCTGTTATAAGATGCCATCAGAGGAATATGATCACTTGTCCAAATTGTTTTTTCGTCAAATTCCTTCATGATATTCAGTTTTCCTCTTTCCTCGATATAAGTTGGCTGCAATATTCAAGAAAATTTATTTTTTACCTTTCTTTCTGGAACAGGAAACAACTCTTTAATGATATTTAGAAAGTTACATAGTACTACTCTGACTCCCTGTAGTTGTTTGCCAAAAAAAAAAAACACCTCACAAGTAGCCTACAGTAAGAACGTATATGCCAAAAGCACTCACGTTGAGAGCTTACACAAAGAAACCCAACTAGAATTCAATTACTTTAATAGTATGATGACAAAATTTACAATGCAACGCACACTAAGACGAAGTTAGAAATTAGCAAAATCTATACTTTCCTACCACTCCAAAAGCTTTCCTTTAAAAATTCTTTGGTTGCTTTTACACCAAAACACCAAGATGATGGCTTCAATGGCATTAATCCAGCCGTCTCAAGTGTGGGAGAGTATTTCCTACTATAATTTCTTTCTTAGTGCTTTTCTTTCTGTTGCAAGACTCATTTGCCCCTCTTCAATTCAATTTCCATAACTACCAATTGCCTTTGAAATTCTTCTTTTCTAATTCAAATTTTCTTTTCCAAAAGCTAAGCTCCACTCCCTCATGCGACCCTTCAAATTCTTTAGTTCCCACAAAATTTTGAAGTTGGCTCAACTTTAGTGCTCTACCAGCCACCCATACTTAACCACTGACACCAATTCCTTAATTTGTAGCCAAGCGTTGACAAACTGATCATGAAAGGACCCCAAACCAAATTTTTACCGTTCACAATTTCTTTACTGTCCTAGAATCCCCACAACAAGAAGACTACTCATTTGACACTAAGAACTATCATGCAAGATTGGGTTGGTTCGCCAGGCATATTTGACCTAGACAACTGCCCAGCAAAAGGAATTTTTAAATGACCAGAGTCTTCTACGAATATTTTGAATTTCTACATGCTCATTACAAGTTTTGCTTCTTATAAATAAATATTTTCAGACCACGTGTCTTCTTCTCTCCATTAAATTTTTCAGAAGGCTAGTGAGTATCATTAAAATCCCTGGCGATGCACCAAGGTCCCATACATTAAATTATGAAGAAGTAATAATAAATGAGAGGGGATAGAAAACCCATGAATCCCCCCCCCCCCCCTCAAAGCATAAGCTGTTGCAACACAAGTAACGTCAAATCTTGAAAATAAAAATATTTACAGTGAAGAATTCATAAAATAGGGAAAACTGAATAAAAGATTTCATTAAATGAGAGAAGAAATCTTAATAATATAGAATATATTCCAAGTAAAAGAGGGTAGTCCTTGTAAGAGACCTGTGGTGATTCTAAAGGATCCTTCAGGATCAGATGTGTGGATATAAAACTTGTGTCACCTTTGAAAATATGATCAAATGTACTAAGAAAACTGGCATTGCTTTGCGGACTATGTCCAGTCTCTCTTCTAGGACGTGCTATATCACGTATGCCTACTAATGGGCTTGAGAATGAAAATGGAGCATGAACAGGTGAATTTGCCTCAACTGCCTGCTCCATCAATAAACCAAATGGAAATGACCATATTGATGTAATGGTGCGAGAAATGGGAATTGTTACAACTTCACCTGTCGAAGAAAAATAGCATCTTAGTTTCATGGGATGGCGAATTCACCTATTAACTTCAGAGAAATGAAGAAAACCAATCAAAAAGAACAAAAGGCACGCGCTTGATTTTATAATTTATTATATAGGAACGTCATGTCCCCCTTATTATATAGAGACTAGACTACCTACCATATAGAATAGGTGGAAACTTTTTTCTCGCACAAGACATGCATTTTTTTCTTTTTTCTTTTTTCTTTGTGAGAAACTGGCTTTTTCTTGAACAAATGAAAGAATATAAGGACGTACAAAAAAAAAATTAAGCCCCATAAAAGGAGTCCAAAAACTAACTAAAAAGGGATTCTAGTCCGAAATAATAAGGCCTATCTGATAATTACAAAAAAGAGACGGCAGTGGAGGTGTTAAATCTCAAGCCTCCCAAGTCTCGCTGACAGACTTTTCACAATTCTGAAAATCATACTATTTCTCTTAAGCCATATGGCCCACAAAATCGCACAAATACACACCTACCACAAGAATCTACCATTATCCCTAAAGGGGATTAAGAATAAACTCGACCAGCAAACGTCTAAAACCAGAGAAACTATCTAGGCGGATCCCAAATGCATTCCAACACCACTCCCAAAGGGAACAAGTCCATTGACAAGACATGCAATTTTATAACTGTCATTTTTAGGAGCTAACTCTATGCTTGCTACATCAGCATTCCAAGGAATAAAAACCATCGATTCTCATGCGATTTTAAATGGATTCTATATTTTTTATAAAATAAGGAAAAATAAACTTTAGTGAAAGAAAGGACCACTGTTGACTTTGATTTTAACAGAAAAAATGATAACTGGATAAGAAACAAGAACTTCGAAATGGAAGAATGAGATCCAATAAAAGTTGAATAAGATAACCAATCTTGATGTGAACATATACAAATAGCATGTAAGGTGAGAGAAGAATTTAAGTTCAATGCTAAAAACTTTGGTTGAACCTGAAAAGGCCGTCACACACAAGTACAAGGAGCACCTCAAGTACACTGACTTCAAGTAGAATATTCATGCATCCATAAATTTGTCATCATTCTTGAATTCCATCCCAACCGTATCTTATGTTGGCAGAAAATGCAGCAAAGAAATAATCACTTATAACCAATACACACATGTACGTAGATATAACAAGAAATGCTTGAGGACACATTAAAAACTTAAACAGTGTTCATATTCATATATCGTTTTGGATGCCTCTTGGTCTTTTCACCTGATGTATTGTAGATTGTTAAAGAAGCAGTTTGTAGGACACAAAGAAGAGCTTCAGTCATATCCCCCAAACGACACCAGCAAACCTAATATTTCGAGCAAAAAAATAAAGTGGTGTGAAGAAAATTAAGCAGGTATAAGAGGTATTAAATCAGACAGCCAGGAAATTTGGCTTAGATCATCGCCTCACTACTACGCTGAGTATAAACATCAGAAGAAAATGTGTGTTCAGTTCTTATAACTTAAAAAAATAATAAAAAATAAATAAAAAGTCGTGCCCACCCCAAGCCCAGTTCCCACAACTAAGAAATATGTTTAAGAATAAATACAAAATGCTGAACGTGTTGGCTTAAAGTATGACCATGAAGATACAGACCCTTGTCTTAACTCAAGAGCCATCCTCAAAAAAACTGACCCCACAGAAAGCAGGACAGTGAGAAAGAAGATGAAGGGGAAGTTTGAGGGAAGAAACTCAATATCCCAAAAATGAAAATCCATTCTCGTACAAAATTGTATGTTTAGAAAAGGAATCGAGAAGTAAAAAAAAAATATGGCTGGAGCATGCAAGCAGAATAAATTTGAGAGGGAATAGAATCAATGCCCCTAGAGAAAATCACGCATTATTAGATGTTAAGTGCAGGAACGAAACAGGAAAGTAAGAAAAACATTGATCGAGTATGCAAAATGGTTGAATTTAAAATAACTTAAGTATCAGAAATTGAATTAAAAATGTAGAAAGATGTAGATTTTCTCAAGAAAGTAAGCATTTTGAACAGAGTATTACCTTGATAATTGGAGATGGTAAGGTAAATCTCTTAAACACTCTCGCACCAGTAGACCAAATAATTCTGCCGTGAACAAGGACCAAAAACAAAAACAACAACAAATAGGATTTCACTCGTAAACCGAGGTACAAACGCATGAAGCAGAACTTCAAGACAAGTCAGCTACTAATCAAATTTCATCCACGAATTCAAGACATTTCAATTAATCAATGGGATTCAGTAACTAATTTATGATCATTCCGAGCAAATACACCATTCTACAGTCCTAGTGCAATGCGCCAACAAATGAACCGAGCTGGGAATTGGAAGTAAAATTTACCGGTTTCCTCTAATAAATAGCTCGTGATCACTTTGACTGCTGGTGGCGAGGCACGATGCAATGGTACCATCAGTTTCATCGCGCTCCCGAGCAATCTCTGGATCGAAAAGGAAGTAATCGTAGTGCTGAGGAACACTGTAGGTGGGCTTTCCGTCGAGAGCTTCAGCGATGAGACCAAATGGCTTGAAGTTGCCGAGCACCGTCAGTTGGCGAACGCCTGGCGACATTTCACTAGTGGAACTTCGTTGAGAGAGCAACAATGGCCGCGGGAGTGGAGTGTCGTCTTCTCTCCCGCGCTCTTTTTCTGATTTTCTTCTTCTTCCTTTTTTTTTTTTTTTCCTTATTTATATTTACATGATTTTCATTTTTTCCTTCCTTTTTTTTTTTTCTTTTTTTTTTCTTTTTTGTGGGTTGGTTGTTCAAGTGAAGCAGGACCGGGTGCCGGATGGTGATTTGTCGGGGTTTTAATTGTTAGAACCCTAGAAGTTGGTGTTTGGATGTGCTGATAACTAATGCTTATCCGGTTCTGAATTCATCCCAACCCCTGCTCGGGATACTGAGTTACTCTCAACTTTTCTGCTCTTGTCTAAAATATGGTTGGTTGGCTGTGTTTTTTAAGATTTGGCCAAATTACACTTTTGGCTTCATTATTGAGTCGAGTTTCTATTTTCTCTTTGCAAAATAGTTTTTAAATAGCTTTTTTTAGTTCAACAATTACGAAGTTAAAGGATCGAATCATAGATATTTGCAATAGTAGTAGGTGTTTTATCCACTGAAATTTGAATTGTGCTTTGATCGATAATAATTTACAAATTTCAAGTATCTAATCTATTCAAAATATGATGGGAGTAGTCAGTGTTCTCTATTGAATTGGCCAAACAAAATTAATATTATTGATTCGTGGTGGAGTACAGTAGTATTCGTTTCTCTCTTTCTCCCTTCCCATTCTTTTCTCTTCCTCCTTCGATATGAACCTCGACAAAGAAGGAGAGAAGGAGAAAGATCAACATTTCCTCATTGTTCAATCACTAGTTAATCGTAATCTAATATGCTTGGTAAATTTTAATATCATCTCATCATTTTTTTTTTTTGTAAGCATAACAAATGTGGAAGTGGAAACTCGAACATTTAATCTCAAAACATTAAGTAGATTATGTTTCAAGTTCATGTTAGCTTTCATTAAATACATGTGGTTAAATTGCAACTTTAATACATGAAATTATAGGTTTATGTCTAATGAGTCCCTAAATTTAAAAAAAAAAATGTCAAATAAATCTTAGAGTTTTTAATTGTGTCTAATATATCCCTAAACTGTAAAAATCGTGTCTAATGATTTAGATTTTCATTTATGTGTCTAATAGATTATTCAACTTTTACTTTTACATATAATATATTATTGACCTAATCAGTATTTTGGACTCAAATTTATTAGATTTGCAATTCAAAATCTTATTGGATACAAACATCAATTTTATTTCTAATGCATCTATTAATTTAAAAAATGTTGAATATGTTAGAGACCTATATTAAACAAATTTATTATATTTTTAAAGTTCATGAATGTATTAAATACAGAATAAAAAATTCAAGTAACTATTACATATTTTTTAACTGGAGGGACTAAATTATAAAATAAAATAAAAAAAAACCGAGGAACTAATTAATGCAATTAAAATATATAACTTTCTTGATATAAAATTGTTTTTTTTCATTGTTTAAAACAATATTGACACCAGGTTTTCACAACTAAACTGCAGTTGTAAATGATTATTTTAAATGTCGTTTATAAATAATTTTATTTGAAAATGTCTCATTTTCACACACACACACAAAAAAAAAAAAAAAAGTGTAAAGATGTTTCTAAAATAGATGTGTATGTTATCACATTTTTTCGAAAACAAATAATTAGCTACACAATTAAAACACTATATTTTATGTCATAAACTCTTTTTTTTTTTTTTTTTTATAGGTTTATCTTACTTTATCTTGCTATCTTAAAAAGTATCGAAAGAAGATAATCATTTTTAGACTATACTGTCCAATCATTTTCTCCATAATTTAAATTACATCTTTTAGTCCATTTTCTCTTTAGCTTGGTGTGTATACAATTTTCTGGGTTTTTGTCTTCCCAACTCTCTCTCTCACTATCTTAATTCTGTTCCAACCAAAAGACTCTCAAAATCCTCTTCCCTTCCTATTTCAAATTTCACAACCAATAATCATAATAACAAAATTAAATGATATACTTTTTTTTTTTTT
>JAOANK020000009.1:790017-800798 GCA_026257165.2 Telfairia occidentalis
CTCACTATAGATATATTTCTGTCCATTTGATATAACCACGATCAGTAAGTTGACCCTTCACTGGTTGTTCGTAATCTCAGCTGGGTCAAATTACCGTTTTACTCCGAGATTACCTCTTGTTCCTTAAGTACCATTGACCCTCTAATGAACAACTGGTTTGTAGTCTAACAACCAAACTGATCTCTCGGGTCAATGAGAGGGTAGGGCCACTTGTTCAAGACCTGGAATCGGCACTTAGAGGAACAACCTCTCTACTATCCCTAAAGTCGGGTAGGAGTGAATTCCATGTTGTAGGGCTATGTCCCCAACTATCTACCCGTTCTTACCCCTGAAATAGGAGGCATATTGAGCAGGCACTGTTGGACCTCTCTCACCCATGCAGATCTAAGGATAATCCCGAATAAACAGAGTTCATAGTTAGCTCAGGATTAAGATTGAGTTACCTAGGTCATTAGTTTGAAATTAGTCAGTGTTTTCAGTAAATGGTATTATAAAGAAACAGTGACGTTTTGTAGTCCGGTCTTATGTAAACTCATTGCATAGAACGCCCCCACTCGCATGTCTCCACATGAACGTTTCAGGATCATATCGTTTGTATCATATACAAAGCAGGCCGCGTCCTATAGTGTCCCTAGGAGAAGGTACCCAACCTAATCTTTATACTATAGACCGTTTCGGCTATTTACTTAAATCTGATCCATTTTTATGTCTCCACATAAAGTTCAAGTACTCATAGTATAGCCATAGGTTCTTAGCTTATTGGATTTATAGTGTTAAACTTAATTCAATAACAACTTTATTGAATAACTTCAATAACTACTTTATTGATAATAAAATATATTTACAATGTTTACAAGCCATGAGTTTTAGGACATAAAAACCCAACATAATGTTCTTGATGCTTCAATCCAAGGGGCAATTTCATGGTCTACTTGCTGAAGACCTTCACCAACATCTCAAGTCCTTCTTTGTGGTGTGTGACTTGTTTGTGATCCTTGGAGTGTTAGGGGAAGCACTAAGGTTAACTCTTTTCCCTTACTCACTTGCTGGTGATGCTCTACCAGAATCTATAACCACTTGGAATGAAATGGTAATGCAATGTATGTTGAAGTAGTTCCCTCCAACTAAGAATGTTAAATTGAGAGGAGAGACCATTACTTTCAAGCAAGGGAATGATGAGTCATTCAGTGAAGCATGGGATAGAGTTAGAGGAATGCTTAGGAAATGTCTTCATCATGGTCTGCCACATTCTCTTTAAATGGAGGCATTTTACCATGGACTGACTAAGCTTCCAAGTTAGTGGTAGATGCTTCTGCTAATGGAGCGTTGGTGACCAAATCCTATAACGAGGTAGTGGAAATCCTAGACACAATATCAACTAACCATAGGCACTAGTTAGATCCAAGGGGAGAAGTTGAAATTATAGATAGAATAAGAGGGAAATAAGAACTAGATGCCTTCTCTGCCTTGACAGCTCACATTTCCTCTATCTCTAATATACTAACAAATCTCACTATGGGAAATGCAACACAGAATACAACTATGGTGAATCAACTTAATGTAGTGTTTTGTTGTTATTGTGGATAGAATCATTTGATGGAGCATTGTCCTAGCAACCCTACATCAGTATACTATATTTTAAATCATAATGCACAAAGAAATAACCCCTTTTCTCAAACGCATAACCCTGGTTGGAGGCAGCACCCAAATTTCAATTGGGGAGGTCAAGGAACCATCAACCAAGGTGGGAAAGTACAACAAAAACCCAATTTCAACCTTAGATTTTCTCAACCCAACAAACCAATCCAAGTCATCCCCCTGGTTTTCAACCATATCCGCAACAAAACCAACAAAGACAGCAACTACCCAACCAGGTGATTCCTGGCACTTCTTGTGAAAGCTTGATGAAAGAGTACATGGCAAGGAATGACGCTGCCATGCAAAGCCAACAAGCTTCCATCAAGAACTTAGAGCTACAAATGGGTCAATTAGCCATTGAATTGAAAAATAAACCACTTAGAAAGTTGCCATTTGATACAAAAAACCCAAAGAGGGAAGGTAAGGAGCAAGTACAAGCCATAGAGCTAAGAATTCGCAAAAAGTTGAGGAGAGACAAGCTGTAGTGTAGAAAGAGCAAGAGAGAAGTAGTATAAAAACAGATCCTGAGATTGAGCAAGAGAGTGAGAGATAGGAAAGGGTTGACAGTGAGAAATCAAAAACTCCATTAGCTTGAGCAAAGGACAAGATCAGAGTGTAGAAATAGAGGATCTCACTAAAGACATAAATGAGGAGGAAGAGGTTAGCAGAAAAGTAAGGGATACTCCTACCTTTAAACCACCACCCCCTCCATTTTCTCAGAGATTGAAAAAGTAAGACCAAAAGCATCAATTTCAAAAATTCCTAGATGTTCTAGAATAGTTGCACATAAATATTCTATTGGTGTGGATGCTTTAGAGCAAATGCCCTTCTATGTAAAATTCTTAAAGGATATCCTTACAAAGAAAAGGAGGCTAGGATAATATGAGATGGTCTCCCTAACAGAAGAATGTAGTGCGATATTGAAAAACAAGATCCCTCCAAAGGTAAAAGACCCTGGGACCTTTACTATTACTGTGTCAATAGAAGGAATGGAGTTGGAAAAGCCCTTTGTGACCTTAGAGCTAACATCAACTTAATGCATTTGTCCATTTATAAGAAATTGGGAATAGGAGAAGCAAGGCCAACCACAATATCCTTACAATTGGTTGATAGATCAATCGCTCATCTAGAGGGAAAGATAAAAGACATCTTGGTTCAGGTGGACAAGTTCATTTTTCCTCATAACTTTATTATCCTAGACTATGAGGCAGACAAAGAGGTGTCTATCATCCTTGGGCGCCCATTCTTTGCAACAGGTAGGGCTCTAATAGATGTGCAGCTAGGATAACTCACTATGCGGGTTCATGATTAGCAAGTGACATTTAGTGTTTTTGATGCACTGAGGTATCCTTTAAAACTAGAGGAATGCTCTCAAATCTGGATCATTGATGATTTAGTTCAAACAATATTTTAGGAGAACAACCACCTTAAGCATGAAAGAAATTTTGGAGAGATAGAGTTAGCTGAAATAGACACAGGGGAAAATGATGCTATAGCAGATGACAAGATTTGTGGAAGAACAAACAATAGATAGTTTGAATCACTTGAGCTCTCAGATAGACAATCTAAACCCATCAAACCATCATTAGTAGAGGCACTAGAGTTGGAAATGAAGCCCTTACCTAATCACCTCAAATATGCCTATTTGGGGGAAGAAAATATTCTTCCCATAATTATTGCTGCAGGATTGGTCAAGGAGCATGAGGAAGCTTTGCTGAATTTGTTGAAACAACAAAAGGGAGCTATAGGTTGGACCATAGCAGACATCAATGGGATAAGTCCATCCTATTGTATGCATAAGATCAACGTGAAGGAAGGAAATTTCAAATCAGTTGAGCAGCAAAAAAGACTCAACCCAACCATGAAAGTGATAGTAAAAAAGGAAATTATAAAGTGGCTAGATGCAGGCATCATATACCCTATTGTTGATAGTATTTGGGTTAGTCCAGTACAATGTGTGCATAAAAAGAGGGGAATCACTGTGGTGATCAATAAGGCTAATGAACTAATCTCCACGAGGACTGTCACTGGCTGGAGAGTTTGTATTGATTATAGAAGACTGGATAAAGCCACAAAGAAAGACCACTTTCCATTCCTCTTCATTGATCAAATCCTAGACATATTGGCCGGACAAGACTTCTATTGTTTTATTGATAGCTACTCTGGGTATAATCAAATGACCATTCCCCCAACTGACCAAGAGAAAACTACATTAACTTGCCCCTATGGAACCTTTGCCTTTAGAAGGATACCATTTGGACTTCGCAATGCCCTAACTATATTTCAAAGGTGTATGATGACCATCTTCTCAGATTTAGTAGAATCTATGGTGGAAGTTTTCATGGATGACTTCTTGGTGTTTAGAGAGAATTTTGCCACATGCTTGGACAATTTGGGAAAGGTACTAAAAAGGTGTGAAGAAACCAACTTGATGCTTAACTGGGAAAAATGTCACTTTATGGTGACTGAAGGCATTACGCTTGGGTACAAGGTTTCTAAGAAGAGGCTTGAAGTAGACAGAGCCAAGGTGGAAGTAATTGAGAAAATGGAACCACTCAGTTCAGTAAAAGGCATTTGAAGTTTTTTGGGAGATGCTGGTTTTTATAGAAAGTTTATAAAGGACTACTCCAAAATCTTCAAGCCATTATGCAGCTTGCTGGAAACCAACAGACCATTTCAATTTGGAAAGGACTGTGAGAAAGCATTCTGGACTTTACAGAAGGCACTCATATCAGCTCTTATCATGTCAGCCCCTAACTGGCCCTTTTGAGCTTATATGTGATGTCAGTGATTTTGATGTAGGGGTATTTCTGGGCCAGAAGAAAGAAAAGAGCATCCACCCTATCTATTATGCTAGTCGCACCCTCAATGAAGCTCAGCTAAATTATACAACCACAGAGAAGGAATTGTTAGTCGTGGTCTTTGCCTTTGAAAAATTTATAGCTTATTTGATAGGCATTAAGGAGTTTGATGTGGAAATACAAGACAAAAAGGGGAATAAAAATGTGATAGCAGGCCATTTGTCCAGAATAGAGAATTTGTAAGACAAGTTAGAGATCAAGGAGAATTTCCTAGGTGAGCAACTATTTTCCATTCAAGCAACTCCTCTCAATGTTGCACCTTGGTTTGCAGACTTGGCCAATTACCTTGCAAGTGGAATCCAGCCACCAGATTTGACTCTCCTAGCCATGAAAAAGTTTATACATGATGCTAAATTTTTCTATTGAGATGAACCCTATTTATACAAGCAGTGTGCAAATGAAATATTCAGAAGATGCGTTGCTGAACAAGAAATTCCATCCATCCTAGAACACTGCCACAAGTCCCCATATGGAGGTCATTTTGGATGGCAGAGAATAGAAGCTCAAGTATTTCAAAGTGGATATTATTGGCCTACTGTCTTTAAAGACACCCATTACATGAGTAAGACTTGTGACAAATGCCAAAGGATAGAAAATATTTGGAGAAGAGATGAAATGCCTTTGCAGATGATGTTGGAAATGGAGATCTTTGATATTTGGGAAATAGATTTCATGAGGTCATTCCCTCATTATTTTGGGAAGCATTATATTTTGGTAGCATGTGACTACATTTAAAAATGGGTAGAAGCTACAACATGCTGCATAATGATGCCAAGACAGTTTTGAAGCTCCTGCATAAGAATATCTTTACAAGGTTTGGTACCCCCAGAGTTCTAATCAGTGATGAAGGGAGTCACTTTATGAACAAGTTATTGTTCAAATTGTTGCTCAAATATAATGTCAAGTACAAGGTAGCCACTCCCTATCATCCGCAGTCCAATGGATAGGCTGAAATTTCCAAAAGAGAAATCAAAAGAATTTTGGAGAAAATGGTTAAACCAAATAGAAAAGATTGCACAATCAAGCTAGATGATTCCTTGTGGGCCTATAGAACAGCCTATAAAACTCCTTTAGGTATGTCTCCCTGCCAAATTGAATATGGAAAGGCCTGTCACTTGCCATTAGAGATGGAGCATAAAGCTTTTTGGGCACAAAAGAAGTTTAACTTAACCATTGATGTTGGAGGAGAATTGAGAAAATTACAGCTGAATGAATTGGATGAATTGCGCTAGTTTTCTTATGAGAATGCCAGGCCTTATAAAGAGAAAACTAAACAATGGCAATGACATGATAAGAAAATTCATCCCAAAATTTTTGAAAAAGGACAGAAAGTGTTGTTGTTTAATTCAAAGCTGAAATTATTCCCAGGCAAATTGAAATCCAAATGATCTGGATCCTTTACTATGTTAGAGGTGTTTCCCCATGGAGCAATTTCAATGATGGATGACATGGATGGGAGAATATTCAAGGTTAAAGGCCAGAGATTGCTCCATGTCATCCATGTCATCCATGTCATGAGTTGGTAAGAGAATTTTATGTTAACATGGATGCAGATGAGGGCTTTCAACTAATAGTTAGAGGCAAGGTAATAGATTGGTCTCCAAAAGCTGTGAATGCCATCTACGACCTCCCTAACTTACCAAGAGCAGCATGAAATACGCTAGTGAGGGAGATTGATGAGGTGCAACTTAATATTGTTTTGCGATCAGTAGGTATGGAAGGAGCTCAATGGAGCATTTCTAAAGAAGGAAAGAAAACTCTCCCAGGAGCTCACTTGAAGTCAACAACCAACCTATGACTCTATTTTGTTAAGCACAGTATCCTTCCAACCACTCATGACTTTAGTGTCTCAACTGAAAGAGTAATCCTCATCTCTGCCATTATGGAAAGGATGAGAGTGGATGTAGGTCACTTAATATCTCCAAAAATATATAGTTGCTCTAGGAAGACTGCTGGGAAATTTTCTTCTCAAGTACCATAACAGAACTTTGCCTACAAGTTGAAGTTCACTTGGGAGATAATGAAGAGTCGTGGGAAGAGAAAAGGGGGATTAACCATGTTGGACTAGCAAGGCTGACAAAGGAGGAAGGTAGGAGGCGATGTACTAATGTGTTGACTGGAATCAACACATTAATGGACCAACAAGCAACCATGCTGCAGTGCCTGAGCTATTCTGAATCTCAGCAGCATACCTACTGGGATTATGCTCATAATAGGGATGTGGCAATTAGAAGGGCCATGCAAGTCAACTTCACACATCCCTACCCTCCATTCCCCCGTTGCTCAAATGAGGTTGACTACTTGGACCCCATCTGAAACTCCAGATGATGACAATGCTGATTAAGGGAGGGTTTGACTCCTTGGATTTCTTGCTTCTTTGCTTCTTTGCTTGACTATTCTATTGTGTAATTCGTGTATGTAAGACCTGTTGGTTAAGGCCATTACTTGTTCTTAATGTTGTCCACTATTATCATTTACTCCTACTATTGCTGTCGTTAGATGTTTTTAATGACTTTTTGCTTTTAATTATGCATCAATGGTTGACCCCCTATCCAGTTTGTACTCCATATCATCTTAATGAAATCATTCATTTAGTTTGCTCTTGATGTTGGTAGGATGCTTTGCTATCCTTGCTAAGTTTTTTCTTATTGCTTTTATTTAGAACAACTTAATTGATTGAGTTAGATAGTGTCTATAAGCATACTTTCCTTAGCCAAAGCAACCCAACCTTGGTAGTTCAAAATTATCTATCTTTTGTAGAATCAGTTGCGCTTAAGCATGATGGAACTACCCTTTATTAGAGGATCCTCCCTAGAAAATTTGCCCTACAGTGTATAGAGTTTGAGGGCAGCATGAGGTTCTCTCCCTCAGCAGCTGTTGTTTTTCATTATGCTTTAGCTTATCAGGGCCCCATTTCATTGAGGATAATGAAATCTTTAAGTTTGGGGGTATAGCCAGCCATGTTGAGCATACTCCTCCTTTCTTGTTGAAAATGAGTATCAACCCTAGATAGTAGGCTGCGCGTAGTTGGATATTCAGTGCCTACAAAGCTGGGATAAGCCAAAACAAAGTCAACATATCTTGATCAAGCGCAAAAAGGAAAAAAAAAAGAAAAAGAAAAAGCCAAAGGCAGAGAAAAATAAAAGGGAAAGGGCTATGCATTGCAAACTCCAACCTTAATAAAGCCCAAAAGGCTATGCAGTGTACTGGCCCCCTCTAAGCTCAAAACAAAAAGAAAAGAAAAAGAAGTCATAAGCCAAAATTAAGAATTCAATGTGTAAGATGAAATAGAGTTTCAAGATAAGTTGCAGCGTAGGAAACTTAATGTTCTACTTCTATGGGTTGCACAAAGAATCTGTGATAAAAGTCGTCCCTCAAATGAAATTTACAATAGAAGAAATTTTCAATGGTTGTTGAATCCAATAGAAGATGATATATTTTGTTTAGCAAAGACAAATTCAAGCAGTAAGATGGATATGGAGAGTGAGAAAGTTGTGTAGTCGAAAGCTTAGGACGAGATGCTTAAAGATTTCTTTGCCAGCTCTGACTAATTGAGTTAAGTACAAAATAAAGCATTAAGAGTGGATTAGTAAGGATTTCAAGCATTACTCAATGACGAGAAATTGTTTAAGTTTGGGGGTTTGTTAACTCTTAGATTAAGAGTTAAGTTAGGCATATTTTGATTGAATTCTAAGTTATGCATGGCCTTATGATATCATTTGAGCTGAATTTCTTATGCTTATCGCTTGGATTTATCTCTAAGTTAATGAATTGAGGATGATTTCATTATTGGTTGATTGAATGAACTGCACAGAAAACACATTACTGATCTTGATAAAATGCCAATTTTGCTGTAGCATGCCAGCTGGCAGAAGAAATTCCTGTTGCATTATTGAGCTGGGAGCAAAGGATAGTGATGTGGAAATTCATTATTTGAGCTGGCAGTGGCACTTGACTAAGGTGAATAGAACCAAGGAGAGAGCCCCACGTAGATTCTTTGGTCAATCCCGCTCTCATTTGTTGCCCAAGTGGATAAGAAGGAAAGATATTGGCCCCAAAACGGACAACCAATTTTTCTATTTTGAGAAAGGAGACAACAGGTTCGAGAGAGCCTTTCCAAGAAGAATTTGCTGAAGAAGGAAAAGGAGAGGAAAGAGACTCCTCTTGAGAAGACACTTTTGGAAAGAAAGTCTTTCTCAGCCTCTCCCACCACATCTTTTGTCTTCACTCTCGTTGCTATATTTTTATCTAGAAGTTTAGTCTGTCTTTGTTGTAATTTTTAAGCAGTAGGATCTTTTATTTTCTTCAAATATGTTCTGTTTATTGCAAGTTATTTATTATTCTTTTTGTTTGAGCCTGAACTAAACAACCCAAGGCAAAGGTTAGAGATGTGAACTAGCGGATTTGTTTCAAGATTGTGTAGCAGCTCTTAGTTATTTTTTTAACGGGTGTTAATGTATTCCTTTTTGATTTGATTGTATTGATTGACCATCTCTATAATTTTCTTTTTAATACGAACTTGGAAAAGAGAGTGTTAATAAAACCCTTAACATCCTCATTAGCATAATCTATTTTATATATTTGAGAGTGAGTTAGGAATAACCTCTTCCTGATGCACTAAAAAGAACATTAGAGCTTAAAAGGAAAAAGGACATGGAAATGAACCTAGAGGTATAAAAGGTGTTCTATGGTATTAAGACAGTGTAGAATGCTACAACATCCTTTAGCAGTCAGCATATCATTTTCTCTAACCTGTTTTCATCAAAAGGTCACAACCTGCACTAAGCTTTCTCACGCAATTCCTTGTTACTTTCTAGTCATTTTTGGTTACCTTTTACCAACTCTAAAATTTGGCTGCCCTTATTCTCCTAAACAACACCCTTTTAAAGCTAATTTTGTTACTTATCCCTGTGGATCGACCTTGTACAACTACAACTTCTGAGTGTATACTTGCACTTTTGTGTGGCTTTACAAGCTATTTTAAAGTCAAATTTATAAACTCCAACATGGACCGCATAGAGAAACATATTTATGTCAAAATAGATTGAACCCAGGCTATATCGTCAATAATGTTTGAGATACCTTTGTATTCAAATTTAGCACCAGAATAAGTGATTACTTTTTGCTTTGAGAAACTCCATGAAATATGACTATTCTTTAAAAAATTACAAAGCCCACTATACTCTCATTCTATCTTCGTGACAAGTTGTCTAGTCAGTGTCAATCTACGTAGTAATCGACTGATTGCACCTTGGTGTTACCGGAAGTGTACATGTTAAATTATAATGTAAAACGACCTTAAGATCGAGTATCGTCCTCTAGGAATCAGATTTCTAATTTCCTTAGTTATTAATTTATTCTTGCAATTTTGCTTAGGGAACCAATCATCATGCAACAAGTCTAAACTATAAAAAGGAATAGACAATAATTCGAGATACGTTAACAGTGAGAAAATAATCAGAAAGGAGGTTCGAGGGTGTTGGTATGACGAACAAAATAATTAAATAATTAATTATTTTATGAATTATTTTATGAGATGCAATTAATTATTCAATTTCTAAGTCTAAGGTTTATTGATTCGATTTTTTCCCTCTCGAGGTCCACCAACTCTCAAAATAAACGTATAAATTCCATGTTCGAAATTTACTATCCTCTCTTTCAAGTTGGATAATAAAAACAACATACAAAACATTCAATGGCCAATCAAATGTAGTAATATAGTGCTGAAAAATTAGAAAAATCGGTAACAAAATCTGCATTCCACAAGAAAAACTAATAAATTTAAGAGTTCATTACAACCAACACCCTAAAACTAAGAGATTTAGCTATTGTTATATATCATAAAGAGTCAAGAAAATCTCCTAAAAATAGAACACAACAAATGTGTAAGAGAGGAGAAAGAACCTCTGGAAGACTCCACACCTTTAGACTGTAGCACACTTCCCGAGGTGTAAAAACTCATTCCTGAGCACTCAAAAAATTTCCAAACGCTCCAGAATAATAACCCTCATAGTTCTCCATTGAATTCGGTCAAAAATCGCACAAAAACTAGCCTCCCCTTGATCTAGCGGTGAAAAGAACATTATGTAGATTCAGCCAGCAGTATCGAGATGCTATAGGATAGCGTCGAGACGTGTACTTCAATATTACAAAAATGCCATCGTATTTTTGAAGTAGAGGGGCAAAAATTTGAAGTAGTCTCTCGATGCTGTAGCATAACGTCTCGATGCTACATCGAGAATTAGTATTTTGCCTTGCCAATTCATAGTAGTGTTGAGATGC
>JAOANK020000009.1:844652-859791 GCA_026257165.2 Telfairia occidentalis
GTACGACTTTTTTGAAATCGATATCTCAAAATAGGCCTACTATGTAGTTATCCCCTTTTTTTTTTTTAAAGAAATTGGCAGGCCCATTCACGGGCTACTTGAGGCTTGCACGTGCAAGCCTGTGTCTAATGGGTCTCTTCCTTCTTTTTCTTGAGAAAAGAAAAGAAAAGAAAAGAATAATAGTGCTCAATGACCCTTGCAAGAAGGGGGAGATTTCTTCCCTTTCCAGACCCTGTTTCTTCTGAGTTTAAGCTTGGTAGTTTTCTCTCTTTCACTTCCTTCATTGCCTTAAAGGTAGATTACTTCTCTTTCTCTTGTTATTTTCTTATGGTGGTTGAATATGAGGATAGTGATCTCCAAGTCGAATGGACTTTTAGTTCTGAAAGTGAAGGGGTTTTTGGGCGTGAGGAGCTCTCTCTCACACAAGAAGATCTTGATTCTTATCGTTTCGTATTCAATATCCCCTCCGACATTTCTTTAAGGATTCCAATTCTCGAAAGAGTCTTAATCGCCCTCCACCTGGCTAAGTGGCCTTTTAACCTATCATGTTTAAATTTGGCGTCCGACTCCCTCTTCCATTCTTTCTTCAAAGTTTTCTTTCGTATGTTAATGTCGCTCTTGCTCAAATTACTCCTAACGGATAGAGTTGTCTCTAGCTTGCTTCATCCATTGGTTTGAATATGGCGATGTCAACCCTATGACTGCGAAAGAGTTTTTGTCTCTTGACACTTTGAAACATCTTCCAGAATCAGATTAACCTACTACATCAGTGCTTGTCGAAAAACACTGATTAAGAGGACGAGTTCCATGAAAGAGTGGAGGGATGGTTGGCTCTTCGTTCGGGGCAACTGGCATGTTAAGGATGCCCAAGAGTCGGTTTATTCAATTTTGATCGAGTTTAGGACTTTGAGTGGGTATTTTGTTCCCTAACTCGATTGAGACCACGCTTCTCTTTTACTGATCTCTTTTCTTATTATTTTGCAATTGAGCGCAAACCGACTTCAAATCCTACACTATTGCATTCTTCAACACGTTAACTTTGTCCCCGCATTTGGCTCAATTCGGACCCAAACTAGTCACTCAACAAAATTTGATTAAAATTGCATAACTCACATGGGCACTATGCTCGGGGTAAAAAACTCATTTATTTCTTTTTTAACGTTGCGTGACTTGCAAAGAATGGAAAGAAAATCCATTTATCTAAAATTGCAAACCAAACGAAACATTGAGCTTTGTTTTTGTCGAAAAGTGTAGACCATGGTTTATGCCTCTGTCGGGGCTATGCAAATAACTGCTCCGAGGAAGAGGCGGTTGAGCCAACCTCTCCACAGAGTGGTCACTTATTTGCCTTATCGTAATATTGGCCAAATGAGAATCTGCAATGCTCATAACGACCAAAGTAACTGACTATACGATCCAAACTTAAGTCAGCCATTACACATAAGGCAGTGGTTATGAAATCAATAGCCAATCAACATCTCTATATATAAGAGGTGAAATGTATGCTAAAGCTAAGCAACTCAATATCCTCTTTTGTGCTAAATCTTTTCTCATAACCCGAGCTAACTTAAGTGTGAGAGTGTTTGTTGCTTAGCACCACGTAGTCATTTTGTTGTGCATGTGCACACTCATTTGTTCCTGATAAACAAATTTACCATTAAGCCAGAATCAGAGATCAACAGTTAGCATCGTCTATGGGAATGAGTCAGTGCTCTACTAATATCTGCACATCGATGTCTTGCCATTTGTGGTCTACATTTTTTGACAAAAACAAAGTCCAAGATCTCACCTGGTTTGCAATTTTAAATAAGTGGATTTTCTTTCCTTTATTTGCATGTAATGCGCAAGTTAAAAATGAAATGAATGAGTTTTTTTACCCCTAGCACGGTGCCCAAGTAAGTTTTAGTTATGGGTCCTTTGAAGAAATCGGATGGTAAGTGAGGCATAAGCAGAAAGGTTCAATCTGAGGTCGAGCCGAGTCAAAGGTCTTAGGTACAAATCAATTCAAGCCAAATTATGTAAACCGGTAGTGAACTTAATTTCGCAAGTTAGTACCGAGCTAAAATGTTGATGCAAAATAGAAAGAAAACATAACCAACTCGAATTTCATTTCATTACATCGCGGTAATTCAAAATAGAACCAACAAAGAAGAAAAGTAAAAGAGGCATAAGTCGAACGAACGATCGTTATCAAAAGGAAGTTCTCGATCTCCACCTAATCAACGACCCCACTGTCCTCAGTATTATGATTAGAAGGACCAGCATCAAGTTCAAACACAACTTCACTACTGTATTCTTCATTGAGGAAGCTATAATCAATCTCAGGATGCTTGGCAAAAGCGTGACGAATCAACCATTGGATGCCATACTCCATGGCCTCATTATGCCATCACATACTCCAACGTTTGCTTAATAGTATCGGTCAGAGCTTAGGAGCCATTGAGTTTGGATTCTGCCTGTGCAAGCTTGGTCTCCAAAGCAAGGACTTTTTCCTCCAATGCAAAAAACACAGTCACTCCTTCCTTTCTAGTGTGATGCAGGGTGGCTTGAATTCAAGCAGATGCAGCATGAGCGCTCTGTAGAAGCTAATTAGCTCCAACCAAGGTTGATTGAGCGCACTTCTGTTCCATAGTAGAAGTATAATTGTTCTACAGGAATTGAATCTTCTCTCCCATCTGAGCAGCAAAGACACCGATATGCATAAAAGTCTGTAATAAAAGTGAAACAATGTCAGATAAGAAGCTATAGCTCGTCAAAGGATTGTAGAAGGGAGAGATTTGGAAAAACCCGACCCTTTGTAGATTTTCCAAAGCTAGACGAATGTCGTGCTTCAGGTCAGCATGTCCTGTTATAGCAATCTGAAACGACTAGTCATCCAACCTTCTCCACATTGAAAAAGACCGCTCGAGGAGCTCGACCCCAACTACATCTGACTTGTAAGTGTTGGGATTGGTGTCCTAAATCTCATGGGACCTCGTAGTTTATAATTTGTATATGACAATTTATTTATTTAATAAAATAAGAAATATTTTATTTGACATTTAGATCGTTTTAACTCAATCCAATAAACTAAGATCCTAGGTTATTGAATGTAGCTTGAACAGTATGTAGTAGACGTACAAGTGGATCTTGTTCAAGTAATAACATAAAAAGTCTGCACTATGTGGATAATGTTGGGTGTCCTATCCTAGTAACACTGCGGATATGACCCACTTTGTAATTGTTACATGAGTTGTAAGTGTTACAAATGATTTGATCCAAATCGTTCATATGAAGACATGTGAGTGAGAGTATCATATACAAAGAGTTTGTACAAGATTGGACAGCACAATGATTAATCTCTCGTTATAACATCGTTAATTGTAGAGACTAACATTTCATAGGATGACCATAAATAACTTGATCTCAATCCTGAGTGAGTTATGAACTCCTATCTATGAGGGTAGTCCTTTGATTTGTATGGGTGAGAGTGGCTCGTGTCGCCAACTCAATATGCCTACCATTTTGGGGATTTGTCCAAGTAAAGAGTTGGAAACATAGCTACACAAGATGAAGTTTATTCATTTTCGCTTTCAAGGAAAGTAGATAAATTGCTGCCTTAAATGCTGATTCCGAGTCTTGAACAAGGGGCTCCTCCTTCTCATTGGCCTGAGAGAGATTCATTTATGGTTGGACCATAAACAAGTTGTTCATTAGAAGACCAATGAGACTTAAGTAGAAAGAAGTAGCTACAAGGGTAAAACGGTAATTTTGACCTAGCTATAGTTACGAGCAATTTCTGAAGAATCGACTTATTGATGACTGGTTATATTCATGGACACAAAAATATATCTACAGTACAAAAAGTACAGCTGTGGATTTTTAGTGGAATGACTCACAGTTAATGAATGTTGATTTAATTAATTAAAGAGTTCGATTAATTTAATCTCGAATCATTTGAGCTTCTAATCTGTAGGTCCATTAGGTCTCATTGCTAGCTCGCTAAAGGTAAGATAAAGATCAGTTAATTTTGAAATAATTTAAATTGTTCAAATTATTTCAAGGGAATTCTATATTAACTAGGTTTAATATAAAGTATATTGCATTAAGATACACTATATAGTTAATTATAAATATGATTTTTAATTAAAACTATATAATAAGAGGGAATAATGTTTAAATAAGATTCAAATAATAATATGAATTAAATTCATATTAAAACTATATAGTAAAATTAATATCGATCGGATTCATATTAAAAATTTAAGTTATGTGAAAGAAATACATTTTAATATGAATTAAAATGCATAAATTTGTGATTTTAAAATTAATTAATTAATTATTATATATTAAATATGATTTAATATATATATATATATATATATTGTTTTAAATAAAAATAAAATAACTCCCCTCCTTTTTTGCGAGTGGAGACATTGGGGTTACCCCTTTTTATCGAGATCTTCAGTCTCAAATTGGGAAGAATTGGTTTTTATGCTCTCGATTTTTAGATCTCTGGATAATCACAGCTCTCTCTCCAAATCCTCTCTACCAAATTCTCTTCAAACAAAAGTAAGGGCTCCCACAATCCCAAATTGGTTTTCCGTGAGATATAGCAAGAAAGCCAAAGTGGTGGTGTTCTTGAAGATCTACAATAAGTATTTTTATTTAGGCTTGATCTTCTTTTTACAGTAAATCAATTTTGTTTTTCCCTTCCCAATCTCAAAGACAAAAGCGATCAAACACTTCTGCAATTAGAATTCAATCCCTTCAGTAAGGACCAGGATATTGAAAAGCATCGAGGCAGGGCACGTTGTTGTACTTAGTAGACTCGGCCATAGGATCCAAGGGCCAAGAGGAAGAAGCCCGATTTTTGTTGTGTGATTGATTGGCAAGGTGGAGCAGGAGAACTGTTGGAGCAAACCCTGTGACGATGGGCTGAGGGCTTGTCCATAGTCAAATTAGTGATCGAGATAGAAGCAAGACTAATAGAACCAGTGCAAGCCCCCTCTAAGAGCAAAGTCTCTCCCACTCCATCGTCGAAAAAATTGTACAACCTGACATACCTAAGAAAGCATAAGAGTAAGTTAAAAAAAAAAGCTTAGACCAGGCCAATCAAGCCGAGCTTAGGTTGAGCCATGAACCGAGCCTCAAACAAGTTGAGCATGTTCGTTACTTGTTGGAGGAGGGGCAAGTTCAAAGTTAATCAAATTCTGTTGAGGGAGCAGTAGGTCCGAACCGAGCCAAAAGTTGGAATGGAGTTACTATGTTGAAAAATGCATTAGCAGTAAGATTTTAGGTCGATTTGGGCTCAACTGCAAAATAATAAGAAAAGAGGTAAGTAAATAAAAGAGTAGTGTGGTCCCGATGGAGTTAGGGAACAAACTACGGACTCATAGCCTTAAACTTCGTCGGAATCGAATAAACCGACTCTTGGGCATCCTGAACACGCCAGTTGCCCCCAACGAAGAGCCAGTTGTCCCTCCACTCCTTCACAGAACTTGGCCCCTGAATTAGCATTTTTCGACAAGCACTAATGTAGTACTGGTAGTCTGACTCCGAAAGATGTTTCAAAGTTTGAAAAGACATGAACTCTTTCGCAGTCATAGGGTTGACATCGTTGTACTCAAACCAGATGATGAAGCAAGCTAAGAGACAGCTCCACCCATTAGGAGCAATTTGAGCAGAGGCGACATTGATATAAGAAAGAAAACTTTGAAGAAAAAGTGGAAAAGGGAGTTGGACGCCAAATTTAAACATGATGGGATAAAAAGTCATTTCGCCAGGTGGAGAGTGATCATCACTCTCTTCGAAAGTCGAAATTCTTAAAGAAATGTCGGAGGAGAGATTGAATTCAAAACAATAAGAATCAAGATCCTCCTATGTGAGAAAGAGCTCCTCACGTCCAGAAACCTTTTCACTTTAGAATTAGAAGTCCATTCGACTTGAAGATCATTATCCTCATATTCGGTAATCATAAGAAAATAACAAGAGAAAAAAAAGTAATCACCTTTAAGGCAATGAAGGACGTGAGGGATAGGAAACTTTGAAGCTTAAACTCATAAAAAATGATATATGGAAAAAGAAGAAATTTACCCCTTTTTATAATGGTCATTGAATAATATTTTTCTTTTCTCCTTTTTTTTGGAGGGGGGACCCATTAGGCGCGCATAGGCATTCTTTTTCTTAAAACAAAGTATTTATTTAAAAAAGGACCCTTTACACGCCCAAAAGCTTGCAAAGGCACAGGCTTGCGCGTGTAGGCCTGCCAAATTTTCCTTTTGTAAAAAAAATCATGTGAAATTCAAATTTCAAAGTTTGTTTCTCAAAGGAAAACAATTTTCTTTTTTCTCCGTTGAATTTTGGGTACGAGAAATGAGAACAAACTCATGGTAGCCTGAAAATGCCGCGAACCCTACACTGGAATGGGAACTATGTTATGGGTAGAAAAAAATGCGATAAGAGATAAGAGTTAAGGGAGACTTAGCCCAACAAAGGTTAACCCTAGAACCAATCTCTTTAAACCAAGGAACTCGATCCAAGTAGGCTAGTTCAGTTAGCTTTGGAAAGGTCATAATCGATTTGAGCTCAACCTATGAAATGAAGCTCGAGCAACCTACCAAGCAATCGACCTCCCCAAAAAAGGAAGCGACCGAGACGACCCCCTACATAGAGAAGGTCATCGACTGAGCCCCCACGAGTACCAACGAGGAGGGGTCGAGCCGACCTCCCCACACAAGGTGGCTGAACGAGCTAATCTCCCCAAGGAAGAGGTGGCCAAGTCGACCTCTCCACAAAGTGGTCAGTTATTCACTTTGTCGTAACGTTCGCCAAATGCGAACTTGTAGCACACATAACGCCTAGTGTAACTTATTGCACGATCCATAATTATGTCAACAATTGCACCTGAGGCAATGGTTACGAAATGAACCGCTAATCAACATTCCTATAAATAAAAGGTGAAAGGTATGTTGAAGGTGAGCAACTCAATCTACTCTTTTGTACTCAATCTTTTCTCATGACTCGAGCTAACTTGAATGTCGGGGTGTTGTGTTCATGGCTTAACACCGCACCGGTGCACAATTGTTCTGTTTTATAGGTGCACACTCATTTGTTCCAAATAAACAAATTTATTGTTGAGCCAGATTTGAGTATCAACAAAAACCACGTAAATACGAACTTGAAAGCCTAACCATAGTTCAAAACATATATCTTAGACCAAAAAGTAGGAGGGTTGAATCTACCTCCCTATACATTATCATTCCAAGTGCCAATGATTCAGTCGATCCTAGTTGAACTAGAAAAACAAAACGTACTAGATTTTGTTTCTTTCCCCATTTGGATTGTGTTGCGACATATTTGGGAAACTCATTTCTTCATAAGAAAAATGAAGAGATGGAAATTAAAACATGCGTGTGCGTGTACAATTGCAAGTGTAAACAAGTGGTTCTGATTCATCTCTGTGAATCAAAAACCAAACCAATTACAACAAACTCATTTCATCTTTCCATCTTCCAATTTCAACCACGTCCTTTAATTCTCTCTCACCTTCTTCATTCTCCGTTTCCAATTCCTTTTCGAATCCACTGCCTGTGCACTCCTTTACTTCCGCCTCGATTCTCCGATTTTCCTGAAGGTCTGTACAGTTCTCCGACTTTCGTTGTATAATAACGATGTTCTACTTCTACTTGCACTTTCAGTTGTGTAGTTTGTTGAATTGCTGAAACCAATGATTATTTTGGTTTGCAGATTATGACGAGCGTTACGTTGAGTCACCAGAGTAATTGGTCGCCGGGGATTGGGATTCAAGAGCACCTAAGTAGAGGAAAGATTTCTAGGGTTCCGTATACGGAATATTGTTGTCAATTTCTTCCTTCCAGAGAAACAAACACTCACCGTCAACATGGGAATCATCTTGCAAACTATCGCTGGCGAAGCGGACGGCCAGTGAGACCTGTTCTTGCTGGTTCAATGGACGGTGCGATGGATCCAGATGATTCCGATCGTGAACCTAACCCTAATGAGAATGCAAAATCCGAGAACGGAGGGGTTAGTTTAGTAGACACCATTGCTTCTTCACTTTTTTTTTCCTCTTTTGGGATTAATTATAAAAATTTTCTCGCAGCTTTCAATTTTGATTGGACTTAATAAGTGACGTTATGGTGTAAAATTGGATTTAAAATGTTATCCATTTTAGCCTTCAAAACGAAATTGGTCTAGTTAGTATGTTATGTCAACATTAACCAAGTATTTATTAGAATAAAACTTGAACGTGATTGGAACTTGTCAAAGTTCAAAGAGATTTAATACATTTACAATTTAATCATTTTTTTCGTATTGATACTGTTTCCTTAGGTTCACCACTTGGTTAATTTTTTTTTTTACTTTTTTATTTTTGGTAAGAAATCGAACTTTCAATGAATAAATGAAAGAATCCAAGGGCATATAAAAAATAAGCCTCACAAAAAGAATCCAAAACTAACTAAGAGAGGGATTCCAATCCAAGATAATAAGATCTATATGATACTTTTTTCAGTTCTTAAAGATCCTACCATTTCTCTCAAACCAAATGGCCCACAAAATCGTATAAACACAAGTCTGCCACAAGAATCTATCTTTATCCCTAAACGGGATATTAAGAATAGATTTGACTAGAAAATGTCTGAAATCAGGGAATCTATCCAAGCAGATCCCAAATGCATTCCAACACTACTCCCAAAGGAAACAGGTCCAAGGACAAGACCAGATAAGGTGGTTGAGGTCTTCTAAAGCTCCATTACAAAGCGAGCGACAACTCAGCACAATGGAAGAGCATTTTAGAACGCAATCTGTTGTGTTAATTTTCTCATGAAGAACCTGCCACATAAAAAAATCTAGCTTTCTAGGGAATCTCTAACTTTCATAGAGAGGCAAAGATCGAGGTACCCCAAGTGAGGGAAGGGTTACAAAGATGGTTAAAAAAAGACGAAACAGTGCACCCCTGAAAGGATTAAGGTTCCAGAACCAGGAATCCCTCCCCTAATTCCTCACACTCACTACCCCAATCAAGGAAAGAAGCGACTCTACCTCAAGAGCTTCCCTATCGGACAAGGACCTATGAAAACCTAGCGAAAAGGAAAAATAGGAGATATGACACTTCTCCAGACACAAAACCTAAGCCACCAAGTGCAGCTTTTTATTCAACAGATGATATAACCTAGGGAAAGCAATAGAAATGGCTTCTCACCCACCCACCAATCTTCTTGAAAATAAGTTTGATCCTCTTTACTGACCCGACATTTAACCAACTAGGAAAAAGAAGATGAGAGGGAAGAGATGGCATCTCAATGAGATCTAGCAAACTTTTTGCTCTTAGTTGCTGCCCACTCAGAAAGGTGAGGACCGTATCTACTCACAATAATTCTTTTCCATGGAGCATCTAACTTAACCAAAAAACGTCAAAACCTTTTTGTCAATAGAGTTTCATTCTGGGCTTTGAGGTTCTCAATACTCAACGCCCCTTGATCAAAAGGCTTGGAAATCACCTCCTAATTCTCCAAGTGAGACCCACTTGGAAAAATGTAAACTCAAAATAACTAAGACATCTTGCAATGTTGCCCACAATAAAAAACCAGTATGAAGTGGTAGAGAACAATTGGTATTTTCGTCAATGGAGTGAGGAAGTAGTTTCTGTGCACCGGCTGAGTAGCACACCTTGTTTGTCATATGGATATGCTAACATTTTATCTCCTCTTGGTTTTTCTAGTACTAAAAATTGCTACAACTCATTTATCGTCATTTGTCTGGGGTCTATGTTCGATTAACAGAAGAAGAAGCAACTGAAAAAATGAAGTGCTTAATCACTCCATGGTATAAAAATAGCACTTTTCAGTTGCCATTGGATTATTTCTTCTTGTGGAGACGTATTTGACTAATTTGTGTTATTTCAGATGAACTTCGAAATGCTGAGGGAAAATCTGGAGAGATCGATTGGGACAGATGATTCCAGATTTAGTGGGATTGACCTGGCTACTCTAATCAGGAACAAGTATGGGCGGTCTTATGACGTCCAACTAATAAAGAAGGTATTCAACTTCAATCTCTAAACTTTGCTTGCTCATCATCACTATTATTTAAAGGTTAAATTACAAATTTAATTCTTGAACTTCCAATTTTATGTTTAATGGGTAATTGAGCTTTTAAAAATGTTTAATGGATTCTTGAACTTTCAATTTTGTATCTAATAAATCTCTAAACTTTAAAAAGTATTTGATAAGTTCTTAAACTTTTAATTTGTGTTTAGTAGATCTTTGACCTATTCAACTTTTTTTTAAATCAATAGATTGAAAGTTTAAGATTCTATTAGAATACAAAACTTAAATTTTGTCTAATAAATTAGTTCATTTTTAAAAATATTGGATCTATAAGGGATTTATTAGATAAAAAATTGAAATTTTTGGAACCTAGCAAATACTTCTCAAAATTAAGAATCTATTAGACATAAACTTGAAATTTCATGACTAAAATTGCAATTTAACTGTATTTAAAAACGTGAACTTCTTTTTCACTTTTTTAATTTTACAATTTTTAAGATGTTCGTATAACATATTTATCGACAAAATTCAAAGGCCTATTTGGTATAATAAAGAAGTCAATTGTTATAAACTGTTCACTCAGATTGTTGAGCTCAAAAAAAAGAAAAATCAATAAGATTGTACTGTTCCTGATTATGTCATCTAATTAGTATGGTCTATTCCTAACTTAAACTAAATTATGGATTTCTCATCTTGTTTCTGTCATAATTCAGGAGTTCATGGGACGAAATCTTCTTGCTTTAAATGTCATGTGGAAATACAGGGAGCAGGTATGCAAGAATCCAGTCTCCGCTGCTATTTTTTCACCAAAATCTTTAAGCAACTGAGGTCTTTTTCAAAATTAGGGAAACCTGTCAATGAATAACATCTGAGAGGCCGATAAACAAATTAAAAAATGGCATTTTTCTAAATGGACAATTAATTTTACCTCACAATTGAACTACTCGAGATAATGAGGTAAGTGGACGAAGTACCTCTTAGATAATTAATATTAGCAAATCAGATTTTGGAAGAAATGGGAACTTTTCAATTTTAATACTAACAGCTGCTATACAACATTAATATGGACACTTTGCTCAAAGTATTAAAAACCAAACATAAGCTCTAATAAAATCACTCAAGATTCCAACATAAACTGAGACGTCAAAATAAGGATGTCAATTAAACAGAAATAATGAAACTAAATATGAATCAAATTCCAAATAAATGAATAGAAGGGCATGGCTATTTTTTTCCAAGAATTATAAAATCAAACGTATTGCTATAAAATGGAAATATACTGTATTTTTATTCTTTCTTCCTGCTCAACATATATTGATGATCTTATAACAATTAGCTATTGACCGTGCATGAAGGCAACTGAGCACTTCATACAGCATCATTGCTCTAAAAACTGGAGATTATTTTACACTTAAATCTTGAATATATGTCAATTTCATAGAAATCATTTCCATTGTCGGAGGAAGAGTATCTCTTGCGGCTTGATGGTGTGGCTAATACATTAAAATGCTGGGGAGCCGTTGCTCACATACGAAACAGCTTAGACAAAACTAAAGACCGACCTCGGATTGGAAAGGTAAAATTACTGGGAAATAGACTTTTTTGGCTATATGTCTTTTATTATTAAGCAAGCTCCACTAGAATTATGAATAAAAACTGAAGGGGGAGGGCGTTGAAAGGGATAACTTTATATAGGAAATGGGTAAAATGGGTACTAGAGTCTAGAACAGAACTCAAACTCCGTAAATAGAAAAAGTACGCTTTTATGCTAGCAAAAGACAGAAGCTGTTTGTCTTACAGGGTGTGCCCTCATTTGCTTAGATTGGTTTAATATGGCGTTTAGAATACATGTATGTATATATAGAAAATTACTTTTAAAGATTTTCCTCAAATTGACAGTAATTACATTTTACAAACGTGAATTTTATTCTATATATTCATTAGAGAGTGACTCTCTAAACAATATGTCAGACTTGATCTTAATCCCAGACTTAATCTTCAAACATCTGATTACCTATTGAGTTGAGCCAACCTTGCAAACTTGATCTTGAGCAATGAAGAATGCACTTATCTTGAAGAACCTATGACCTGGTGCTTGAATTTTCAAGTTCTAAATACTTTCAGAGTTTGAATGTCTTTGCTCGTTGTGTGCCCAATTCTCTTTTTCTGGCAGTGTTTTGATAATCAATACTTTCTTATGAAATATCATTGGTTGGTATTGAAACTTTGCAGGCTGTCAGTATTTTTATTGACATGGACGAGTCTGGTGGTCGTGCCAATGAGTGGATATACAAGTAGATTACTTATACGAACAAAATTCAAAATGTATATTTCTTAAATATTTTTTTGTATAGATAAAAATCTAATAAATACACGTTTTATTTATTCAGATAATTCTAGTTTCTCTTGGGTACTTTTGTTACTTGATAATAATGGTGGTTTTGCATTAACATGTAACAATGAGGTGATGATTTTTATTTACTTGAGGTTGATGTATGGGCTTAGAAATAATCATCTTGATCGCTTGAGTTCAAGACAATCCCCATGATAACGCCACATGCCACCACGAGTGTTGTGAGGCACATGACCATCGATTGAATAAAGAAGCTCGTAGCATGTCTGATTTCAATCCATCTCTGGAAAAGTCAATTTCGACATGATATACTGTCTCCCAACAACTATCCCACCCCACATAACCTTCTCTATACCAATACTCATGACGAGCATTGTCCATAGATAAAACTTTGATCAACGTGATGCTTGGCCTCCTAAAAAACAGGACCTTAATAGAAGAAAGGAAATGATTGGAGAAGCGAGCCAAGAGTTTTTTAAGTGTTCTAGTCGGCAAAGCCTATGATCCTAATTGAACCGGAGTGAACAAAATTCATACTGATATCACATAATTACTTTGCTAGTAGGTGGATCAGAATGATAACGACAAGGTACCAACGACCTTCTGTGCTCTTAGATAAAAAAAGAAGGAAAGAAAGAAGGGCCCATTTAGTCTGTTTCCCTTCCACTCAGCATTAGCAAATACTACGAAACTATGACCCAGCTACTCACTACAAGAATATATTAAACCAAAGTGATTGACTCGACCAAGACTAGTTTCTAGTCAAATGTCCCTTATCCCAATGATTAAGAAAAGGTGGAAACAAATGGGTTTCACTCAATTTCATTTCCACCATCAATATCCTAGGAAGTATAGCTATCGCCCCACTTCTTCAACTCCTTAAGGTACTTGTCTGTTCATTTTTACAAATAGCCATCACTGAACTAGATATGCACGTGGAAGCATATGCAAATGTATCTTGCACATTTTTTTCTGTCAAATTAATCCCTTTAAAATTTCCTCGAAGACCAAGGTTTCATCTTCTTCTCACAAATTTTATTTTCATCCCTCACTTGAAAGGGGAAGTTATTAGAGTTTGATCTAATACTTTGGGAGAGAGAAGATATATCTAAGAGAAAATCCTTGATAGAGAGGAATCCAATTTTTCACTTATGCAAAATTGAAGATTTAATTTTTACAATGGTAAGGTAGTAGTGCAATTTGTCCGAAAAAAATTAATGAGAACTTTTCAAAAGCCTCCAGCATATTTCTTATTTCTTAAAAAAAATTATATATAAAAAAAAACTACATGCAAGTCAGTAGGGTAGACGCAATGCGCACAAATTACATCTAGCTCCTGCCTGCAATCTTCAGTATTATGAATATCATATTGAAATACTTTATATTCTAGGAATTTTTTTATATTTGTACATCCTAGATAAAGTATCATACAAAACCTTCTAACAAAAGTTTTTGAAAAGAATATAAACGGAAGATTTCAAATCCTAAATTTTTTCTTCCATAAAATCATTGACTTCAAATCTTTTGATCCTTCTGTCAAAGGTCACTGATAGAGGATTTGACAGATAATATAAAAGCATTTAACATATACTCTAAAAACATCCTACAATTACAGCTAAAGAGTACGGTAGTTTAATAAAGGTGACTATGAAAGAACAATACAAAACTTGACATCCAACATTATTCAATCCATATTGAAAACTATATTTGTTGCACAAGCAAAAAAAATGCTGACCTGTTATCATAAGAATACCCAAGAAACGGCTAGCAGTATCATACAAGGCAGTTCATGTAACTAAAAAGACGCCAGCCTGCAGGTCCAAACATAAAACCCAAAATATTCACTTGTTAGTCTATTTACGGTTAAGAATATATATAAGAAATTAAGTATACCATACTCTATCAACTAAGTTTTCGACTTTGATGATTGTTTAATATGATATAGCAGGAGCATACATGATATCATTTTCTTATTAATTGATATTAGTAATTCATATGTTTGGTTTCATGAGTCAAATTAATATTTTAATATCAAACTGGTATCAACTATATGGTACTTTACTATTTAAAATTATCGTCAAAATATCGGCAATATGGCTTGGTTTCTCACATTTTTCACAATAAATTTATCGAAGAAACCCAGGGAAGGTAGCAGCCATTCAGAAAAATATATTGATTGATACTCACAACTGCTGACTGTAAGATGTTCGTCTGCAAAGCAACAAAAACTATCAGATTAAGGACTGAATATACAGAAAGTTGACCAAATCATTCCACTTTTATGCATAATATGTAATCAGACCTGAGCCTCGAACAAAAACTCTGTGCGTGACAAACGACTGCAAAGCCCAGAAAAATGAGTTTCTTTCAACTAGTTTTCCATTATTTGTAGATAATTCAAAGATCATAATGATAGTGCTTGAAAGTAAAAATATTTTTACAGTTGTACTTTAATCAAAAATAGAAGAAAGCAATGATGATGATCGCGAAGAGGAATTGGGCCTTGGAGATCGTGAGGAGAATGCCCCCAGAAAATCACTAAATGATGCATCGAATTGAGAAGCGAAGCAAGAAAAATGACAAGTTTACAGAGATAATTTGAGAGCTCCCCGCCTCTCCAAAATACCTACAAACTAAGCGAAATATACGATTGTTAGGCCTCCTATTGTGAACAAGTATACTAGGAGGGGTAAAAAGGGGATTTAGATGTTGGTTAGTTTTCTTTTTATAGTCT
>JAOANK020000009.1:916834-927340 GCA_026257165.2 Telfairia occidentalis
TCTAATACATCCAAGAGCATCATTTTTCTTTTAAATTATCAATATCAATCATGTAGCTATACAATACAATGTTTTTTTATCAATAAAAGATTTAAATTCATATTTATTTTCCATATTAAATAGTATTTATTATTGTATTAATGCTTACATTTAGCTCAATTATTAATATATGTGCTCAAAGTAGTAATTTATAACTTAAATAAGCTTGTTTCAAAGTTTCACAAACAAAATCACAATATTTTTATAAATTTATGTGATATCCATAATTTTTCCCGAAATATCTATCGATATTCAAATATCCGTTGATATATCGTAAATTCGAGTTACCGATATCGATATCAGTATCGATATTTTACTCATTGATTATTGATATTTACTTATTGACATATCGTTAATATCTCTAAGTATCGGTGATGTATAATTTGATAAAAACGATTTTACCCCTAGTTTCCATATCCACCGCGGTCGATATCCGATATATAGACGAAAATTGTCGATTTTTAAGTCCTTGGTTACATTAGGTATTTAACACTTCTCTCTCTCGCTCCCGAATGCAATAGCATTCTCTCTCTCGCACACGAACGGCGGTGAAACCTCGGCAGCACGTCCCTCTTGAAATCCGGCGACAATCAGCGAACCACGAGCTCGAAGAACAGCTGTTACTCACGAATCCACGACCTAACGGCGACGGCGCGACCTGACTTACGACCCGCGAGTAGTAGCGACGCGTTTCTCGCGTTCGACGACCTTCGGCACTGACCCTCGCTCAAACAGCCCGGGATCTACAATACTCACTCCGTTTCGGTTCAGATTTGAGTGCCCACGGCTTTATCGACTTCAAATCGAAGTACCCACGTACCCCGGTGACCAAATCCGTGGTGTCTAACTCATTCGGCAAAGCTTCGGTACGATTGCCAACTCTTCGGTACTAGTCGATTGGCATTTGGCTTGCCTGAACTACCTTTTATAGTCGTTTAAATAGTCTAAATTGAGTTTTGACTTGGAAATCTTTGGTATGTGATGTTTAGAAACCCCTTGAATGTTTAAGTAGTCTAAATCGAGTTTTGACTTAGAAATCTTTGGTTTATAATGTCCTTGAATAGCTTAGGAGCGCTTTATGACAAGTTGTTAGTAGTTCTTACTTATGAGAAGTTGCTTTATGACAAGTTGTTAGTAGTTCTTACTTATGAGAAGTTGTTTGTTTGCATTCTTTGTGTAGCGTGCGATATTGGTTGCGTGACTATATGTGTTTGGCATAATTTATATATTTATTACTCTTGTTATTTTAGAATATGTGTTTGTATAGAATTGAATTTATGGAAATTGTTGTTTGTCAAGAAATTGAGACTTCTTGACATATTAGCATGCTAGTTATTGTTACATAAGTTAGATTGTGTTGATAAACATGCTGAAATTATTGTAGGTATTTGAGTTTGTTTGTAATGGAGTTATTTTGAAATTTGTGGGATGCTTATTGTGTTTCAAGAAGTTTTTAGCTACTAAATATGTGGTCTCTAGCAGTGTTTTCGAGGCGAGGTGAGGCCAGGCGGGCGCCTCAGGTGAGGGGCGACGCGACCTAGGCCTCTTGCACCTCGAAGAAGCACCGGGCAAGCGCCTGATTTTGCCCCTCAACCTTGCCTTGCGTCTCCATCGCATGACGCAAGGCGAGCGCCTCCTTGAAGTTCACTCTTCTTTTTTTTTTTTTTTTAAAAATTTGAAGAAGAAGAAGAAGAAGCCGCGGCGGAAGAAGAAGAAGAACCTGAAGGAGAAGAAGAAGCGCTCGCCGCGGCCAAGGTCTTAGGTCTTAGGAAATCGTGGGTTTGGGTTTCTTCTTCTTTTTTTTTTTTTTAAATTGGTTAGTACTCGATCGGAAGAAGGTTTTTTTTATAATTATTCTGTTTTAATTATTTAAGTCTTTAAAATTCAATTTATTTTTTTTAATTTTAATTTATTGTACTGCTTTAGTGTTTATTAATTAAATTCTGTTTTCTGTGTTTTATTATTTAAATTCTATTCAATTTTAGTTTATTTTTTACTTTTTATATTTTTACTTTAATTTTTTTTATTTTAAAATTTAATTTATTTTTTTATTTTTAATTGTTTTATTTTATGTTTAATTTTTTAAAAAAGAAAGTTATTCAATTTGGTTTTAATTTAAGTTTATTTTAATTCTTAATTTCTTAATAATTTTATTTCTTATTTAGAATTTTGATATTTATCATATTTAAGGGTTTGATATTTTATGGCTATATATATATATAATTTTCATTTATTTATTAAATTGCGCCTCGCTTCACTCAGGCCTCGCTTCACTCAGGCCTCGCTTTTTTATCGCCTCTCGCCTTCCGGCGATAAAAAGGTTTGTCGCCTTGAGGTGCGCCTTGCACTTTGAAAACACTGGTCTCTAGATATTGTTTTAAGAGATATTTTTGATGAAAGCATGTTGGAAATTCTGTGGGTGTTCAATATGTTGTTTATGGTGGCTGTAGTTTAATGTTTTGGAACTTTCTTTGAGTTTATAAGTATGAAAGCATATTGGAAGTTATGTGGGTGTTTAATATGTTTATGATGGCTGTAGTTTAATTTTTTGGAGTTTTCATTGAGTTTATAAGTATGAAACATGATGGAGAGGTTGTGTGGAGTGGGTAAATGGTTTAGGATTGACTTAAAGGCTTGCTGAAAATTTTGTGGCTGAGTAGATTGATTGTAACGGCTACATGTCGATGTCTAGACCATGACCTTCTTATTGACTCTGTGTATGGGATTGAAGTGCCAAGTGTGGATTGTGGATGTTGTTCTAAATTTATCTAAGTTGTAAAGCATGCTGAAAAGTGTTGTTGCTTTGTTAATTGAAATAGGATGTGCATGTTGTGATGTTTCTTTGTTGAAAAGTGTGGTGGTTGTTCAGTTACAAGTGAAAAGTATGCTGAAGTTTTGTGTTGCCTGTGTTGTTGTTATATAGAAGGCATATGAACACTGCTTAAGCTTTGTTTCGTAGAAAGTATGTTGAGAATATATGAATTTTGTGAACTGAGTTGATGGGCATTGGGCAATGTATGCTAAAGTCGTGTGGCTAGAGTGTGCTGTAGTGTGATATGTGAAGTTTGTGTATATGGTATCTGAAACACTTGGCGGTGTTAATGTTGGGACCATGTAAAGGTTTGAGAAAGGATGAAGAGACTTCTTAGGTTCTTGGGTTAAATTTGAGCAAATCATCTAAAACCAAAAACTTTTCAGGTCAATTTTGATAACTACCCAATTCGAACGAGCACTAGTTTACAAGTAAATCCATGACGTCCGCCTGCTACGCCGCACCCTTTTGTCACTGATTTTTGGTCTCAGGTACTTTTTCAATCCCCATCTCTATCTTTCTTCTTCTCTTCAACCGATTCGATTGGAAACTGGTTTTTCCAATTATGGACATTGGTTTAGTTAAAAACAGACATAACTGAATTTGTATTCATCACTAGAACATAGAGGTGGTGGTGGCTGCGAAGAGGCGACTCAACGATAGTAATTGTTAGTCCATGGATGGTGATATTCATAACTAATTAGCTTGATCAATATCTGGGGTTTATAAAATAAATCAGTGTACCTAATGATATGGAGGGAGTAGGTCTCACGGATCTGTTTACTGGAATTTTTTTCTTGCAATTTGCGAGCTGGGGGATTCTTTGGTGTTGTTTTGGGGCTTTGTGTAGAAGTCCTTTTGCTGTTGTGCGAGTCTATTTTTGCTAAATTGGTGATTGCGAATCATTGCCTTCCACTGCTATAGTTAATAGGCTTGAGCTTGTTACGAGGATGAGCCGATGGGTTTTGCCAAAAAGCTTGACATAAGCTTAAGAGGAAAAAGTTCCAGTTCTTTCCATTTTCTTTTCATAGTATTCTTTGTTGAGTCCCTTTCTAACTAGAAATTCAAAGCACTGTAATGCCTATGCTAAAACTACCAACTAGTGGCGTTGCTTATGTGAAGTTCTCTCCATGTTTATTCAAGTCCAATTTCTTTGCTTCTCCTTTCCAGGACCCAATAAAGCTCTTGAAAGTAGCTACAGACTCCAAGAACTTAAGTTTTGGTAGAATAATCCATGCCCATTTGATCATTACCAATCACACCCCCGAATACTGCAAAGTAAACCAAACTAATTCCCTTATCAATTTGTACGTGAAATGTGATGAACTATTCATTGCCCAACAGATGTTTGATCGTATGCCTCAAAGAAATGTGGTCTCTTGGAGTGCTTTAATGGCTGGGTACATGCAAAATGGGAATCCCTTGGAAGTATTTGGGTTGTTGAAAAAGATGGTCGTAAAGGATAATATTTGCCCCAATGAATATGTGATTGCCACTATTATATCTTCTTGTTGTGATAGTCAAATGTATGTAGAGGGGAAGCAGTGTCATGGGTATGCGTTAAAGTCTGGATTGGAGCTTCATCAATATGTTAAAAATGCACTTATTCAGATGTACTTTAAATGTTCTGATCTAAGAGCAGCGTTGCAGGTTTTAGATACTGTGCCTGGTTATGACATATTTTGTTATAATTTGGTTTTAAATGGGCTTCTAGAACATACACATATGAGAGAAGCTATTGAAGTTATGAAGTTAATGATTGGTGAAGGCATAGAATGGAATAATACCACTTATGTTACAATTTTTCGCCTTTGTGCTGGTCTTAAAGATTTAAAATTAGGTAAGCAAGTTCATGCTCAAATGTTGAAAAATGAGATTGACTATGATGTCTATATTGGAAGTTCTATCATCGACATGTATGGGAAATGCGGTAATGTGTTGAGTGGAAGAACCTATTTTGATCAGTTGCAAAGTCGAAACGTGGTTTCTTGGACAACAATCATGGCAACTTATTTTCAAAATGGATTCTTTGAAGAAGCATTGAGTCTGTTTTCAAAGATGGAAATTGATCATATTCCTCCCAATGAATATACACTGGCTGTGTTGTTAAACTCTGCTGCAGGTTTGTCTGCACTAAGCCACGGAGATCAGTTACATGCACGTGCTGAGAAATCAGGTCTCAAAGGCAATGTTATAGTAGGGAATGCCTTGATCATTATGTATTCCAAGAGTGGGGACATTTTAGCAGCACAACGTGTGTTCTCAAATATGATGCTTTGTGATTCCATTACTTGGAATGCAGTAATAACTGGCCACTCTCATTATGGTCTTGGCAAGGAAGCTTTAAGCATGTTCCAGGACATGTTGACGACTAGAGAGTGTCCAAATTATGTTACTTTTATTGGTGTTCTTTCTGCTTGTGCACATTTAAGTCTGGTGGATGAAGGGTTCTACTATTTTAATCATTTGATGAAACGGTTTGGTATTGTTCCTGGATTGGAGCACTATACTTGTATTGTTGGACTCCTAAGTAGATCTGGACGACTAAATGAAGCTGAAAGTTTTATGAGGTCAAATCCAATCTATTGGGATGTTGTTGCCTGGCGCACCCTTCTCAATGCTTGTTATGTTCATAGAAATTATGATAAAGGGAAGCAGATAGCAGAGTACTTGCTACAGATGGACCCTGAGGATGTAGGAACTTATGTTTTATTATCAAACATGCATGCGAGAGTTAGGAGGTGGGATGGTGTTGTTAAGATTCGAAAATTGATGAGGGACAGAAATGTCAAGAAAGAACCTGGAGTTAGCTGGTTAGAAATAAGAAATATTGTCCATGTTTTTACATCTGGAGATACTAAACACCCTGAGTCCAGTCAGATTTATGAAAAGGTTAGTGATTTATTATCTAAGATTCGACCATTGGGGTATGTTCCTGATATTGCTGGTGTATTGCACGATGTTGAGGATGAGCAAAAGCTAGATAATCTTAGCTATCATAGTGAGAAGCTTGCTGTAGCATATGGCCTGATGAAGACAACACCAGGTGTACCAATTCGTGTGATTAAGAACCTTAGGATGTGCGATGACTGCCACACTGCTGTCAAACTTATTTCAAAGGTTGCACATAGGGTTATAATTGTTAGAGATGCCAATCGTTTCCATCATTTTCAAGATGGTTATTGCTCGTGTGGAGATTATTGGTGACAATTTGGATGGGTTTCTCTATAGTTTGGATGTTTCGATGATAAAATTTTCAACCTATGATTCAGTCTAGTACTGGACACGCATGAAACAAGTTGAGCCAACTCGGTTCTCATGTTGGGTATGTGAGTTATTATTTATGGCGTTTTCTTGTATCTTTATTTTTCTTCATAGTTACAGATTTCATTTGATCTTTGAATAGGTTTCTACTTTTTCCGTGGTTGAATGTGCAACTGTTTTGGTTACATAGAATAGGTATTTACAAGTTCAAGTATAGAAGAATTGGAAGATAAGTTTATTTATGTCGATAGTTGATGAAGTATGCAATCTTTTTGTAGCCACTTGGGATTCAGTGACAAATGATTCTTTAGGTCCTCTTATCCTTGACTCTGTTGCATTCACAAAGTTCATGCTTGCTAATAATTAAATTTTCTTGTAATGTTTTTTTGATGTTTGATGAGGTGGCTTTTGCATCCAGTGACAATTTGGAAATACAGATGGTCTAACAAACATTAAATTATGATGTGGAAGAGTTACTTTATTTTGCTCCCTAAGTCGCTTCTTTTGAATTCAAATTTCATGTTTTCATTGTTGTGTTGTGGCTTGGGATTATCTGTGTCATTAATAGACCATGTAGGGGGGAGATTGGTAAGCTATTATAATCTACCATGAGCTGAACTATGAAGGCAAGGCCAAATAAACCTCTGTAGACAATGCTCATAACCCTGCTTGGTTTTTAACTATACATTTGGTTTTAATTTCCGGAGTGGTAAATTTGAAGTATACTGAAATGCAGTAATTTTTTCATGTCACAGACTGCAGGCTTTGCTGGTTGTACACTTATATTCTCTAAGAGTAGCCTTCTTTAGGCTCAAAACATCTTAAGGTAAAATATTTTAAGGTAAAATGAGACTTCGTTGTTAGTGTTTTAACTCAATACTTTTTTACCAAGTAAAGTTAAAGTATACCGAAATACAACAGTTTTTTTTCCATATCACAGACTGCAGGGTTTGTTGGTTCTAAACTCATTCTCTAAGAGTGCCTTCGTTGGACTTAAATGTTTTAATTTAGAATAAGACTTTGTTGTTATTGTTTTAACAATTTTTTTTTTAATGAGGAACAATGAGTTAAAAGCACTAACAATAGTGTGTCATTCTACTTTAAGAAGTTTATTGCATTATATATGCCTTTAAGCTATGTGAACTGAGAAATTAGGTTTAATATCTTTGTTTGGATTTATGTTTCTAAGGCTTTTTATAATTAGCAGTTTGGCATGTTTATTTTAGATTGGAGTCCCTTCTTGTAGGACTCCTTTGTTGGATTGTTCTTTTGTATGTCGTTGTACATTCTTTTATTGTTTTTCAATGAAAGCTCAATTTCTCATTAAAAAAAACTGACAATAGAATACTGTTGTTATGATTTTTTGTGATCATTATTTAAACATTTTTGCTTGATCATCATAGGTTTAGTTGTTTTTTCTTTGTTTTTTTTATAAGAAACCACGCTTTCATTGAGAAAAAAATGAAAGAATACAAGAAACAAGACAAAAGGGCATCAAACATACAAAAAACCAACCCAAACCAAAGGAGCTACCCATCTAACTATACATAAAGGGGCTCCAATTCACAAGAATAAGACTGAGCGAGTAATTACAAAAAGCCTTTGAAACCGAGACCCAGATAGAGGCATTAAATCTAGCCAAAGACCAAACCTCCTCCCAAGGTTTCTCTAGACCTTGAAAAATTCTACAATTCTTTTTCAGCCAAAGAGGTCCCATCGAATAGTTAAGAAACCTGCATGCCACAGAACGGAGGGTACAGGAGGACCTCCTCCATCATAGAGCTGCAATCCTTACTCCTCGCAAGGTACACACCAAAGAGTTACAAAAAGCTATACTAGATAGAGCAAGCAAGCTGTCACTTCCATAGAATATGGTTCTGGTCCTCATACACATTCTTACAAAGAATGCACCACTGAGGTTGGAGGACACAAAAGGACAATGAACACGAAAGAAGTTTCTTATGTTGTTTGTTTTAGTTTATCTTTTTATACTTCAACTTTTGGTGGCCTAAGATAGGACAAAGAAATTTATATTAATTGTGTTTGGGAAGAGACTTTTATGGACTTTTCATAGGAAGTACCTTAAGTCTCCTAAAGAGTCATCTCATGCATGATTCTTTTATTTAAACCACATAAATAAATTTGATTGGATTGAGATCTCCCTGTGCTGCTGATGGTATATGTCAATCAAACTCAGTGTTCAGTTCAGTTTGATTTTCAGTATGTTTATAACTTAATATCACATCGAGTGAAGCTTGTTTGTTTTAGTGGAAAATTGTATGTTTTAATCTATGGATTTGTATCTTCTTTCATGGCTATTCAGGTCTGACGTGCCTCTCAGGTCCTTATATGTTGTAAGAGCTTGACTGTGTATGAAAGATGTCGAAATTGCGAGCACTCTGGCAAGCTTCTGTAAATACAACAAGAAAAGGTTATTTTAATTAATATTCTTTCTGCAAGCTTCAGAGTAATCTATCCATAAATTTCAGTTCAGTGAGCTCGATACCTGCTTAGTTACCTTCTCTAAGCCGACTATGATGCCTGTATAATCGATGACTATTAATGCCTTTTTTCTTGATATCATATTATAGCTCTCGCTTGGAATGTTGAGGATTGGATACCACCTACTGAAAAATACATATTCAATTTCAATTCCAAGCAAGAAGTTAAGAAGTGGCATTTATATTCAGATTCTGAGTACGGAGGTATGTGTTTGTGTCTATGGTGTTTATCCTTTGTGTATTTTTGTGTATTGCTCCATGACCGAAAGGCATTCTAATTGTGTATCAATACATTTTTCACTTCTTCCCCCCACCATTTTGAGGTTTTTCTTGATTATTTTTCCTGAAGGTGAAATAAGAATGCAAAACAGTTCGTTTTATAGAACAAATGTCGTTTCATGCAAAAATTTGCATAGTGTTTGCTTTATTAGCTAAAGTCATGGTATTGGTTTGATTGTCATCTACAACTTATGACAAGGACAAGTAGTAGGTTGTTTAAGAGTTTATTTTAATAAACTTTGCAATAAAATATTTATTTTTCTTCATTTGATTGCTTCCAGGATTGTCTTCAGCATCCTTGGAGATTACTGAAACTGGAAATGAGCTACGTGGTACTGTATAGCAGATTGTCTCTCTTCATTTAAATGCAAATTATGAGCTTGATGGTTGTTTGTATTGCCCTATGTTATACACTTTTTATCTCTCTCTAAAACATATATTTCATAAATGCATCATTTTTTCTCTCATTAAATCAACGTTTCCATCATTAGGAGAGAGACATTTCCTCAAGCAGTGTTTTAAGCTTTGACGAGGTCTTAATTTATGATATATTAATGACTGGAGAGTTTTTCCCGGCTAGTATTGTATTAAATTATAGAGTTCTGTTTTCTGCGTTTGCAATGTTAATCAATAAGATAAAAATCGTGGTTCTGGATGAGAGAAAAGTACGATGATTCTGGATGAGAAAACGTTTAAATTTAGGAACAAGTTAGGGGAGTACATAGTATTTACTATTCTGTAGTTGTTAGAGGAGCATACACTATTTACTCTCTAATTTACGAGGCCTAAGAAATCTTTTAATAATAGCAAAAATCAGTTCACTTGCTTTAGATTGATATTTTCTTTCTATAGGAATATTCTCTGGGAGCCTCTCATTGAATGTAACGGAGAATTCAAAATGGAACATAACGAGGAGTGGTTTTTGTGGAATGCGCTCCAAAAAGGTGAAATGTACTCTGGGTTGTGTTTGGATTTTTTTAATTCTATTATTAATTTTATGATGATTATTAGTTGTCTTTTTTTTTTTTGAAGAAATAGAGAATGTATTAGAACAAAAAGAGCCAAATGGTTACGAAAAGCTTGGCAATTAGCAAGAAAAAAGTTCATAATTACAAAACTACTTAGAGGGCGTTTGGCACTGGGAGTGGACTTTATTAAGTCTAAAGTTATTTAGTCTGGGGAGTAAATCTGGGAAGTTGTTTAGTCTGGGAAGTAGTTTTGTCTATGTTTAGAGTGCAGAGTTGTTTAGTCTGAATTGATTTGTCTGTGTTTGGGGTGCAAAGTTGTTTAGTATGAGTTTGTGTAGTATGTGTTTAGGGTATTGTTTAGTTTAAATTGTGAAATCTGTGTTTGGAGTGCATAGTTACTTAACATGGAGGTCTAAATTCCGTGTTTTTTGCTAGCTAAATTATTTGCTACAATTTTCATAATTACAACTATATTGTATTGATTTTTTTAAAAAATTTAAATTAGATCAAAATTTATTCGTTAATTATAAAATTAAAATTTTGAGTATATTAGTTTTTTAATATTTTAGAATTGATTTAACTACAAATTTTGATTAACAAACACACAAGATTTTAAATAAATAATTTAATATATATAGAAAGG
>JAOANK020000009.1:933214-945171 GCA_026257165.2 Telfairia occidentalis
TTTAAAACTCCTAAAACTTAAATGAAATGTGAGATAAATAAGGGAGAGAGGATAAAGTGAATAAAATAATTAAAAAATATAGGGCCTTTTTATTTTAATATTGTATTTTTTAAAACAAATTCCGAAAATATTGTATATTGGAAACTTATTCAAAAAATATAGTGGTTTTAATTGAACCTCGTCTCTTGAAGAGACGAGGTCCTTGTGGCGTTTGAAGATTGTCTCTTAAAGAGACGATCTTCACAAAGTAGACAAACATACCTCACTATTTTTTTAAATATGTTGGAGTGTTATGTTGATTCTTGATAATAACAAAGAAAAATCCAAAAGTTTGTTAAAAAAAATACAAACAAACAAACACCATTAAAATGATTATAAACATCTTATATATTAAAATTCAAGAGACAATCTTGTTCAAAATTGAAAAAGATTGTCTCTTAAGAGACGATCTTCTCTGATTCGATAGAGATCGTCTTTTGAAGAGACGATCTGTGTACACAGCTCACATATCGTCTCTTTAAGAGACAATGTTTGGCAAATGTGGCTACCTCGTCTCTCATTAAAACCACTATATTTTTTGAATAAGTTTCCAATTTACAATATTTTTGAAATTTGTTATAAAAAATACAATATTAAAATAAAAAATCCAAGAATATAATGTGGGTCTCACGGAATAAGAAATGAAAATAAGATTGAACATCTTTTGGAGGTAATGAGATTTCTTTTTTGGGAATGAGATTCCCAAATTTAGGCTTGGTCCCACTTTTTATTCCCTTTACTTAATTTTGGTAATCACTATCAAAAGAAATGAAAATTTTGATTTCTATTCTTTGATTCTAAGGGTAAGTAAATGAGGTCTTATTAAATACAACTTTAAAAGTTTAAAGACTTATTAGAACTCTTTGAAAATTCATAGACTTGATAATTACAACTTTATATATTCTCTTGATCATAACTTATGTTGAAGTCTTTTTTTTCAACAAAAGTTATTTTAATCTTGTACCATCATTATTCAAGCTTCAAGTGGCATAAATATAACTTTTTATAGAGTGGTCAATGGTCTGCATGTTTCCAATTAAAAAATCGCGGGTTTGAGTCTCCATTCCTACACGTTGTTGAACTCGAAAAAAAAAGGGTAGAGGATTGACTTAAAAATAGGAGTTGTAGATATATATATATTAAAGATGTAATAGGGTGTTTCTCAAATTTTTTTGGGATGAAAAACGCAAAATAAAAAGCTAATGATTACAATCTTCCCTGGCAAAAGAGTCTAGCCAATCTGGAATGTTGTCGTCTCATCTGTCAATTGGTGCCATTGAGGTAGCACGTCCAACGAGCTTGTTCGCTAAACTATTGCCCTCCTACTTAATGTACGCAAAAGAAATATTTGCCCAGGTGCTAGCTAGAAGAAGAGCTTCCGAGGTGATGTGAGAGATTTCTGTGAGATCATTATTAGCCTTATTAATCAAACAAATGGCTGTGAGGGAATCAGATTCGACCCTTAAGGGAGTTGGTGGCTTGTCAAAACACATCTTAGTCCTTCAGCTATGGCCTTCATCTCCAACATTTTAACTGGCCAGTTGTTGTTGATTGCTATTTGTCACACTTTAAAAATATTCCCATTGCAGTCTCGAAGCACTCAACCTATTCTTCCTCTGCCTAGTTTGGAAATCCATGAGGCATCAACATTTAGTTTCCACGTGTTGTGTTATGGTTTCTCCCATCGAACTGTTGGAGAGTGAGTATTCTGGTTTCATCCATGTTTTTGTTGAGAATACATGTCAGATTGGTCATGGAACCAAATGGATTTATTAACAAAGTCTACTGGAGTTATTGTGACAAACAATCTTAATATTCGCATTTACATTTTTCCACCATTTTTATTTTTGTTTTTATTTTGTTTATTCAACATAGTGGGGATTCGAACCCTAAACTTTTTAGTCGTGGAGCTATGCCTTAACTATGCCCAAATTAAAAAGTACATTATTAGTGGAAAAAACAAAAGTGGACCTTTCCATCACGAATAAGAGTGGGATAACTAAATAGATGGCCTATTTCAAGGATCTCTTTTCACAAATGTTCATATTTATAAAAAAAAATTCACAAATGTCTTTCCAAATTTCAAATAATTTTTTTGTTACTAAATTTCTCATTTAATAGTTTCTCCATATTTATTACACAAATATTTAATATTATCTCATTTAAATTACCTTCATATTTTTCTATTTACAATAATTCATATTTAAGGCAATTATTCTATTCATTTATTATAGATTTGAGTTTCAAAAATATATTATTTAATTATTATTCAAAATATTGCCTTAAATGTTAAATTCATTTTATGTTTTCCATTCATTACACATTAAAAATATAATAAAACCATTGTATACTTTCCATTTTAGTTTTTCTATTATTTTCTTCATCTTTCCCAACATAATTAAATCATCTTCAAGTTCAAGTTCAATTTTGAGTTCATTCATATTAAATAGAAATTTGTCATCAACTTTACTTTTAATTACACCTTTTATCTTTTTGCTTCTTTTGTAAGCTAGCAAAAAAGATGTTTTATCAAAATATTTTGCACTTCTTGCTAATGTATGTGTATTTTGGGTTCATTGTGTGTATGTTAATTTGGTTGATATATGTGTAGAACATGTTATATGTTCCCTATGTACACAATATATAAGTCATCTTCTATACTAAATTTGATGTTGTTGATGCCGAATGTGTTTTTCATATTGATTTAAGTTCAAATTAATTAAGTTGATATATGTATAGACCCAGTATTATTATTGCCTATGTACCTAGTATATAGATCATCTCGTATAGTGAACATTGATGTTCCTACTGCCGTATGTGTGTTTTAAGATTGATTGTGTTTAATTTGATTTGGTTGATTAAGATAGCATGTTCTATTCAGCCTATGTACCCAGTATATAGGTCAAATGTTCATATTCACATAGACCATGTTTTTGTTGCGTATGTATTGTTACATTTTACATCGATTTAGATTGAGCATGAATATGTTTTGCATATATACCACCTATATGTATACAACATGTTATGTTTGGACGGTATAATGGTGGGTGTTTATTATCTTAATATTTTTGTCCTCTATACCCAGAATATAGATGTTCTTTATCTTTTTGCTGTCATATGGGTAAAAATTGCTTGTTCAATATACTAAGTATATATGTTGCGAACTACACGTGTAAAACCAAACGCGAATGACTTGATGGAAAAATACTCGCCAGCTAACGTGAACAATGTATATTGAATTCAAACTATAGCAGGTGAATTGGAAAATAGAAAAAATCTTTGCCTGCAAATAGGACAAATTGTTGGAAAATTGAGTGAATGATAAATTAACCTAATTTTTAAAATATTTTTAAGGAAAGTTTAAAAAATCTAATTAATTAATACAAAAAGATAATAAAATTAAAATAAATTCAATTAATGATTGTATTAATTATTGCAATAAATGTGGAGATTTGAATGAAATAAAAAATATATTATTTGAATAAATAATCTTAACAAATAAGAGTATTTTGGTAAAGGAAAAATGAAGAAAAATTTTGAAAAATTAAACGTGTAATTATTTATGTAAATGAACTTTTGTAAAAAGAAGTTTCTAAAACCATCCTCCCACTATAATTTCTTTTTTTTTTTTCCAAATTAAAATTATTTTATTTAAACTTTAAATAATAAATTGCCTAAAAGGTTCAATTAACAACGTTGATATAGCGTTCGTTGAAGCAACTTCAATGACGAAATCAAGTGTGGTGTTAATTGACGCATCTTCATCTCGAGAAAAGATGGGAAAAGAATTCAATAGAGATTATTCATAGAGGAATTGTTTGATTGAAGCTACAAATTCTGTGAAGATGGAATTCTCCCCAAGACTTCGAGGTAAAAACAATTTATTTTATAACAAGAGATGTTAAAAGGAAATTAAATTGTTTACCTTCTCTGGAAGTTCAGTTTTCCTATACAAAATCCAAAAAGGAAAGCAAAAAGAATAGGGAAGAGGATGAGAATGATTCCTACAAGGGGAAGTTGATTGTGGTGAAAGCCATAGTAATCTTTCAAGAAAGTTGATATTGTTGTTCTTTCTTCAAACACCATCAATTTATTGTCTATATCTCCATATTGTGAAGTTAGCAAACAATTCAAAGTCCATGATGTTGGGGTCATATAATACAACCATATCCACCACCTTGGAATTTGCTGCATAAAAAAGGAGAACTTTTGATCAACAGTCAATCTCATTTTCTTTCTTATTGCTTCCCAAAATGAGAAGAATAATGATTTTCCTGCTAAAATGTTTACTTATTATTGGACAACTTTCACCTCATGTTATATAATTAAGGCTAAAGTTAATATTAGCTTACGGTCTGTATTTTCTCTTTAAGATTTAAATCCTATTTCATTTCGGTCCTTTTTTGGTCCATGAGCATCTTTTTAGCCCGTCATTAAATTTATGTATTGTGAAAAACGTTATATGCTCCGTGCTATTCGCTATTTAGTCTCTTTTGTTCGCAGTTGGTATTAAATTTAGTCTCAACTACAGAAAGAACAAATGCAGTCTGTTCAAAATAAACATTGAAGGGAAGAGCTTCTGTAAGTTAGATATGGCTTACCGGTTTTGGAACGAGAAAGCCAGAAAAGAGATTGAACATGGTGTAGAAAGCTGAGGACAAAATGTTAGCAATGTGAAAGTTTGGTGTGATGGAGACAAGCAGCATCCCAAGATAATTGAAGTAGAGAAGTGCACAGAACACTGAGTAGAAACACCAAAATACTTTGGATGCTGATTTATAGTATCCAATCAATGGATAAGTGATAATAACATAGGCAGCTACTTGTACAAACAAGTAGGGAACCTCAACAATCACCTGCAAAGTTAGACATGGTTTTGAAGTTTGAGCTTACCTCTTGAGAAGATTTCACAATATAATATAGAGCTTCAAAATCTCAGAAAACTAGCTTTATGTGTTGAGATATCAGTTATAAACATAGGCAAGTTAAGAAATATAGAACATGAAAGCCGCTTTCTTTGCTATTTTGTGGCATATTTGATTAGAAGGGAATAAGAGAGTTTTCCCGTGTTGAGGATTCTTAGGACGAGGTATGGAATTTGGCCCATTTTAATATCTACAACATAAAAATAGGGGTGAGACTTGAGAATTTGAATTACAACCTCCTAAAGAAGGTAGAGATACTATAATTGGATTTTGGGCTTCTCTTTTTATTGGTCTCCTTGCTCTTGTACTTTCATGAAAGTTGGTTTTTATAAAAATAAAAACTTGAACGATAAATATTTAGAAGATGAACGGATCAAGATCAATAATTTGTACCTGTGCAAGTGAATAAGCCCATGAAGAATACATCCCAGCAAACCTTTCTCTGTACATGACAGTTCTCTCCATTGATACATAAGGAAGGACTGACGAGCAGTTGTCGATACCAAGGAAGATTACGGTAGTGTACATTGAACCCAAAATATTGAATACATTCTGCTGGTTTTCTCTTCAAACACAACAAAAAGAAGACAAAAGATTGCACATCCTTATTAGTATCCGAAATGGAATGGCACCAAACGCTTTCACATTCATAAAAGTAGACATTGGACATATGCATAAAATACTCACATCTCCTTTCCCTGGTTCCAGAATAGTATCCCAAAAATCAAAGATGATGCAACTGTATGTATGAAACGGATCAAGTTATAAGAAGGGCTCCTCCAATAAGACAAGTTTTGCTTCCAAAGACAAGCTTTGAACTGTCCCACGAAACTTTGGGAAAAGACGTTTGAAAAATGCAAATCTCTCGAACCAGGAGGGGGAATACTCAACTGCTTCACAAGTTCGTTGTTATTTCTGCAAAACAAGAATTGTCGAAAAACATGTTTTACATCTTTTGTTTGTAACAGTCCAAAAAGCTCAATTGAAAAATACTCTATCTTATTTTTAATACATATAATAAAATAGCTTCTAATCTGCAAATCTTATTTGAAGAAGAAAATTAGTAGAAAACCAAAATGGAGATCCTAACTAATTAAAAAAGTTTTAGAGCTGAACTCACTCATATAGAGAAGAGTTCCTATACACTTGAGCAAAATCTACGCCATGTTCAGCTTCTGCTGATGGAGAGGTAACCTCTAACATCCATGTCGCAGGATTGTAGTTTTCTCTGATCTTTGAAACCCCAGGAACGTGCTGAGTGTAATAGAAAATGAAATGCTCAGAAACAATGACAATGAAATATAATGTCACAAGCAACATTGCAAGTAGAGAAAACTGACCTCAAAATATTCTGAAACCATTTTTGAATGTTGTCCAAGTGGTCCGCCGTAAATCATGTGACCGCCAGTTTTCAGAAGAATCAACTGCAGAAAGGTGAAAAGCAGCCTTAAACAAGTGACAGTTCAAAAAATTTATTTTGCTTCGAGAACAAAAATTCAATATAACCATAAATGGAATGAGATGCGTATTTTTTAGAAGTTGTTTCCTCTTGTTTGTTTTATGAATGCTTGTGATTGTAGCCATCCCCACCCTCTCGAGTTCGGCAGGTCAAGATTGTTGAAGAAATTTAAAATGTCATGGATTCTAGACGAATCGGAAAAAACTGTTTTCAACAATTGTTAAGCGGGCAAACGTTTATTGGGAAGACGAAAGTTCAATGGATAAATGCAGTTAAGGCTTTGAAGTGGGAATCATGGCTTGAAAGAAATCATTGCATCTTGAGCAACAAAGAGTGCGATGGGGAAGAAGTTTTCGAGTTGGCTAACTTTCATTGTTCTTTATAGAGCTCTATATCGAATCAGTTTTATAATTATTCTCCATCTATTAAAATTTGGAGTTGTAGTTCTTTTTAAACGACACGTGATTGTAAATTTTCATTTTATCAACGAAAGTTATATTTCCTAAAAAAAAAAAATCCACTCAGAATCTCAAGTCAATTATTTTCCTGTTCATCTTGTCAAAATAACAAAACAAATTCCATTTCTCTTGTTTAAAGTTTAGGATTCATAAACTTCTACGAATGCCTCAATGTTAAGAATCTAGAGCATTACAACATTTGAAAGATTTTTTACCTCATCAAACGATTCAAAGATGTCGATACTCGGCTGGTGGATGGTACAAACTATTGTTCTTCCAGTATCAACCACATTCTTGACAGCTCGCATGACAATTGCAGCCGCTCTTGCATCCAAACCAGTGGTAGGCTCATCCATGAAGATAATGGAGGGGTTGGAAACAAGTTCCACAGCTATGGTTAACCTTTTACGCTGCTCGGTTGATAGACCACTAACACCCGGTATGCCAACCAACGAATCTTTTATGCCACCAAGTTCGATGGTCTCAAGGACTTCATTCACAAATTGCTAAGAAATAAGGTACTAATATCAATATAAAAAACAAATAATCCTTGATAATATAACTAGTAACCACAGAAAGTTTTAGCTGAAGAGGGAAAAAAAGATCCTACAGCTTTTGTTTTCGAGTCGATATCTGATGCCAAACGGAGCGAAGCAGAGAAGATCAGAGATTCTTCCACTGTTATTTGAGGAGAATGTATATCAGTTTGTTCACAGTAACCAGATACCCTGGCAAATGTTTCTTGAACTTTAGGAAAACCACCAATTCTGATTTCCCCTTCGATGTATCCGCTTGTTTTTCTTCCTGCAAGAACATCAAGCAGAGTTGTTTTCCCAGCTCCACTGACACCCATCAATGCTGTGAGGACGCCAGGCCTTAAAGCCCCTGTAATGTCAGAAAGGAGCTGAAGTTTCTTCTCGTTGAAACCTCTTTCTCTCATTTCCTTGAATCAAAATAAATAGTTAGTTGTGCTTCAACCATGAAAATGGGGCCTGTCTGAGAGTCTGTTCTCAAAACAGTTTTCTCCTTTGCAGAACAAAAATCGAGTTGAAGTTTGTGTCTCATCAATGCACCCAATCGATCACAGTCCTTAAAAGCAGTTATCAAAGGAGAAATGGAAAATCTGTTTCAAAAACAGTCTCACAGACAAGCTAATTAAGTTTCAGAGTCGGAAGAGTAATACCAATGGCATGTCCACAAAATACTGCAAATCTTGAAACACTACTGTTAAAGGTGTAAAAGGCAATGCTAATCTGCCTGTTTTTTGAAGCAATCATCCATGGAAAAAAAAAAAAAAATCAAAAGAAAAGAACATCAATAAATTGATATCAATAAGAATTGCAGAGTTAAAACAGGGTACAGATTATGCGACCTTTATCAGAATCTATGGCGGTCTTAGGAGAAGGAGCGTTTTCCACAGAATTAACACCGCCATTGCATTCTTCGGTGCTCTTTGCTTGTGCGAGCTTGTCATATGAGATAATCACACGAGAGGATCCAGGAGCTGAATGTAGAATGAAAGTGGAAACAGTTCATCTATCTTTGCACTAGGAACTCTGAATTAGAACTTAACAACAACGAAAAATCAACTTACGCTTGAGGAAAGTTAGGGCCAAAGCAAATCCAATATTGAAAATTAGGGCAAATCCAAACAAGGCTGCGAGTGAAATCCAGTAGAAGTATTGATGAAAATCGAGTCCTCGACTTTGAAGAACTTCATGCCCAATCGTAGTGTTCGTTGTTTGTATCTGCAGAATTTCTTGAATTTTTTAGTACAACTTTCGGGTGAGGATTTAAACTCAACTTGAGATGTATGCTTGATTTAAATTTAGTTCAATTTAATCTCTAGCTTTCAAAGTTTTAATTAATTTAAAAAGTTTCAATTTAATCTCTATATGATTTAGATAAACTTAAAAAATCGAAATTTGTTTTCAGTTAATTAATTAATTTATTTGGATTACTATATTAGTTCACTAAGATTTTGAACATGATAAAAAAAAAAAAAAAAAGTAAATAAAACATAATTTAAGGATGATTTTGAAATTTAATCTAATGATAAAGATGAAATCGAAACTAAAAGACTTTGAAAACTATATGGATCAAATTTGGAGTCAAGCTTAAATCACGAGGACTAGATTGAAACTTTTAAAATTATAAGAACCAAATTTGTAATTCAACCTTAAATTTATGATAAATTACAAATTTAAATATTGAATTTTTCAAATCGTGTTAGATAGGTTTTTCCATGGGTGTTAATAGATTTTAAAATTTTTATTTTAGTTTCTAAAATAAATCTTTAAATTTTAAAAGCATCTACTAGGATGAGACTTTTAATTTTGTATTCAATAAATTTTGGACTTATTTGATATTTTTTAAAAACATTCTTAAATTTAGTAAAAACAAGTAATAAAATCCTCCACTTTCAATGGTTCATATAGAAGGGTCTCTCTCACCTTTTGCCATCTTGGAGCAAGAAATTCATTAACAGAGAGGCCAATTTCTCCATAACTAATTGGAGAAACCCAAAAAACCCATTCCAACCATGCTGGCATTGAGGCTGCAAAATCCCCAAAATAAATAAATAGGAAAAAGTTTCAATTTTTTCTTATCAAAAATATATTTAAAAGATTATATGTTTTTATTTAATGTCTTGGATTTTTTTTAATTCAATAGTTATTTAACATACTATTTGAGTATGACAGTTCTATATTTAAACTCCAACAATGGTATTTTCTCTTCAATTAATATTTGATAGATTATTTAGTGGGTATTATTTGTTTTAATTTTTTCTATAATGAGTTAGGAAAGTGATTCACAAACTTACGATGCGTGATGATGAAGCCACCAAATAACAAGACTAGTAATATTGCAAAGCTGCCTACGGTCATGGCAACAACATTGGTTTGGAACACTGAAGCTATCAATCGAAACATCGATAATGATGACAAGTGCACCGCAAATAGGAGAATAAATTGTTGAAATAACCTAACAAAATAAAGTGTTACAATTAACACTAAACCAAAAGCTAAAAGTTTAAGCCAACCTGAGGCTCAACTGGTTAAGACATATCTCCATAACCAAAAAGTTATTAGTTCGAATCTCCACTCTCATATATTGTTGAAAAAAACATAAAAGTTCAAAAAAAAAAATGTAATTTCCAAGGCAAGTATAACTTAACTTGTTAAGACATACTATTGAACAAAAACTTAGAAGTTCAAATTTTCACTCCTACATATTGGCCTCAAGAAAAAAAAGTGGCATAAACTTCGCTCGAGGATAGGTTTTTGGGTAGCTATGACGAAGTTATATTAAAACCTCAAAATGAATTTATAAATTGGATGGAGTGGGTTTGCTCTCCAATATACTTAACACAATATAGTCTCTAGTTTGAAACTCCCTCTCAATGCATTTAGGGTGTGTTTGGTATGACTTTTTAAACTGTTTATTGATAGGAAAAAAAATGTTTTTTCAAAATTAATAGCATTTTGTTAAAATTTTGAAAAGTGTTTTTAGCTAATTAAAAATATTTTTTTTTATAATTTTTAATAATAAAAAATAGTTTGAAAATGTGTAATAACATATTAAAATATATTTAAAGCTTTTTTAGATTAAGTATTTAATTAATTTTTTTTCCAAAAACGCTTATATAATAAATGTTTTACATAATAACATTTTTTAAAAAATTATACGAAACATGCTCTTAATGCATTTAATATGTGTTTGATTTGACTTTTAAGTGCTTATTAATGATTTTTTTTTTTTGACTTTAAGTGCTTCTTATCTATTTTTAGAATTTTTCAAACTAATTTTCGATATTAAAAATTCTAAAAGTATTTTTTTATCTAATTTAAAACACTCTTCAAATTCTTAACCCAACACTACTAATTTTTAAAGAAACATTTTTTTCATCAATAAATAGTTTAAAAGTCATACTAAATATACATTTAAGGTGTGTTTACCAAGACTTTTCAAAAAAATGTTTTTAAGTGAAATGCTTATTATATATGTATTTTAAGAAGAAAAAAAACTAGTTAAGAACTTCAACTATAGCTCTTTTTTTTTTTATTTCTATTTTTAGAATATTTGAAACAACTTAATAAGTTAAAAATACTTTTCACAATTTTAACCAAATAACATGTATTAAAAAAAAACACATTTTTTCATCAATAAGCACTTAAGACTGTCTAGTTTTTGCTTCTAGGTTAGCTCAAAAGAATAATTTTGTAATAAAATTACCCTTGGACCTAAAGACTTCATTCACTAAAGAAGTTCTTAGTTAATGCAAATTTCTTGAAGGGGAAAGTGAAGAATAAAGAAAATAATTAAAAGGGTTTTGTAAAGTGAAACTGACCTGGTAACTTCAGGGGTATAACCAATAACATAATATGTAAGAAATGTCCATACTAATGATTCCACAAGTGAAAGAGGGATCTTTAAAATGGCTGCTGGAATTGCATAAGCCCATGCTGGGTAGAAGTAAAATTCTTTCTGTTTATAGAAGACTTCAAGCCTTTGAATGGTCATTGCCAACTCTGGAACCCCATCAACAAGTAGTAAAATCAGTGAAAAAAATAACGCTCCCATGTAGTAGTTACCATGCTTAAGATCAACTTCCATTCGAGTTCGTAGAAACACCGTCATCGTGATCAAGCCGATAACAAAAAGCTGCTCAAACAAACGGGAAGAAATAATGTCGAGATTAATTTAGAGTGAATTTGATATGACTTTTGAAACAATCAAATATATATAAACTTCCTCCATTAGTACTTTTTGAAACGTGTTTGGTTAAAAAAAAATTGAGGTTCAAGAGTCATGTTTGATAAATGATAATGACTTTTTTTTTCTTCTCTCATTTAAGTTCACAAAACCCTATTTATACCTTAGTTTCTTTATTTAATTTTTTAAAATGCTTTTGAAATTTTAGACAAATTTACATCAAGCAGAGCTCAATAGATAAGTCATTTCAAAAGTGATTATTTAATTTCATCCCATAATTGTTGCATTAAGAAAAAAAAAACTTATGACAAATTTTAAAAACCAAAATACATTTTTAAATACTTCTTTTTTTGTTTTCAA
>JAOANK020000009.1:952278-963161 GCA_026257165.2 Telfairia occidentalis
CAGCGTCTGACTTCCTTTTCATTATTTGGGCATCTCAACGCCCTTCTTTGGCATTCAGACGTTGTGTACTCGGGTTTTGGCTCTTTTTGATATAACTCCTTCATTCCTTAGCCGAATTTGCTCTTTTTAGGCTCATTTTTCAACCCAAGCAACATCGAATCTTTGTTTTTACCTCCAAATGCTCGGTTCCTACAAATTCAACAAATAAAGCCTCAAAGTACACAATTCAACCCACAAAACTACTAAATTGAAAGCTCTAAAATAGCACTTTTAGAGTGCTATCAACATGTAAAGATCAAAGTGGACCCACCTCAGGAGCATCCGAGGTGAGACACGTCAAGCTCAGCTCGACAGGATGAGGTCACACTGGAGCGTAATGCCCTATCTGAGAATAACGCAGGACAGGAAGTAACTGGGAGAGATTTACTCCCGCAAATCAACTCACTGTCCTCCGTAGATCACGGCAGACGAGGCAAGATTTGCTTCCAAGATCCACCTTCACCTAAGTATAAATACCAGGCGGACCAGGGGCAAAAGGTAAGAACTAAAATCTTGCGCAAACTCCGTACTCAACTCAATTGTCTGACTAACTTGAGCGTCGAAGCATGGTCATCATACTTCACCTCACCTCGTCCCTCTTTTGTAGGTTCGAGGTCATCTATTGCTCAGTCTATGTCATCCTCAGAAATTTTCATTCATCAACATAGGTTATACCTTGTTATCTCTCTAATTATCTCCTTACAAGTTGAGATCCCTCTTATGGTCTTGATATGCTCCTTGTAAGGATATATTTGAAAGTCATTGGCTTTCTATATGTACCAATTTGCATGTTCTTTATTTTTTTTATCTCTAATAATATTGACTAAGCAAAAGAGTTTTACCTCTTTTGCAAGTGGAGTAGTTCCTCCAACCGAACCGCTATAAATCGTGGTGTCTTCTTTCTATGTTCTCCCTTTATTGTAGAGCTTGTCACACTATTTCTTGAAGTTCTTTCATGGCTTAAAAATTGCCCAAAAAATAGTATTAAAGAGTCCCTAAAATTGACCAAGGACTTAATTTGTTACAGAATAAGATGTTTAATCTTTGCAAAAGTATAGAATTAGGTCGCTAATAAATTTCATTTTTTCAATTTCGTCTCTAATATAAAAGTATTGATTTCAATCACCATGTATTATTTTTGTTTTGTTTTGTTTTGTTGTATACTTCCAAAAATGTTTTTAAAATCTTAGCTAAATCTTTAAAAACTAAGGAAAGGTAGTTTTGAAGATAAGATTTTTTCAAAACTACCCATTTTTTTGTTTTTATTATTCCAAAAAAAAGGAAAAATAAGAGTATTTGTTTTTGAAATTTGGCTTATTGTTAGATTGATTTTAACATGACGTTTAGAAATGAAAAGAAATTAAGCATCAAATTTATCAAAATGTTCATCGCCAAAGTATTTAAAAAATTAAATAGTGAATAATATATGTAAAGTGTTTTTAACAAATTAAAAATATTTTTCAAATAAATCAATAAGTTTGGCTCATGGTAAAAAGTGCTTTTAAAAATTTTAGATTTAGATTTTAATAAAATTTTAGTCCTTGTATTTTTTGCTTCGGTTTCATTTTAGTCTCCATACTTTCAAAATGTTCATTTTAGTCACAGTATTTTTATTTTTGTTCATCTTAATCCATGTACTTTCAAAATGTTTGCTTTTGATCCCTATACTTCTAAAAATTTGATCATGTTGATCCCTATCTACAAAATTCTTACCTAAATTCTATACATAACAAAAACTCTTTAATTCAATGGCATGGCTACAAATTTTATTAACCAAGCATTTAATCGGTAATTTTTTCTTTCTAAAAGTACTCGTAGAAAATAGTGTTTCCATAAAAATGTCTCTCAGGAGAAGAGAACCTTAGTTTTAGTTTGCAGAATGGAGATGAAGCCTATTGTTCATAATAATGGAATATGAATTCAAATAATATATTGTCGTGAAATTTATTTATGGGATTTAATCTATAGTACTACAATTTATCAATCATCTATGACACTAGTAACTAAAAATTTGAACTAAAAAAAAAAAGTAAGTAAAAATTGAACATTGAGAATCATCATAAGTGTGAATAGGAATGAAACTCAATCTGATTTCTTTTGCTTTTGTTAGTGATCGTTGTTGTAAAGATTGTCAAGTTTGAGGAGCTGTTCCTTGATATCAGACATTTGCCAAGTCTTTGTCATTCTCATTGCATCTGCCAACTCCTTGTCTTCCTCAACATTGAAGAAACAATGGCGAGCCTTAGCATCATCAATAACATCTTTCCATTCTGAATTACTCTTTCCTAAGGTCGTTGCATCTCCCACAATCCAAAGACAGTGCCTGAAGAAAAATAAAAACAAAAGAAGGGTAAATTACAAGTTTCCATGCACAAAAATAGAAAGATGAAGGACCTACTAAATCTTTTTTTAAAGTTTAGAGTCTTATTAGACACAATACTAACAATTTAAAGACTTATCCAACACCTCTTAAAGTTCATTGACCTATATTAAGCCACAACTTGAAAGCCTAGAGATCAACTTGTAATTTGAATAAAAGAAATAAATGTGTAAAACTGAAAGCTCTAATGTTTTTAATAGCATTGGAAGGCAATGAAAAACTAGACCTAAATTTTGTTAGAGCAATATTTTTAAAAATAAAAGATGGATAAATTATAAGTTTTGTTTCTAAGCATTCCAAATTGCGTCTAATAGAGTAGGAATATAATCGACACAAAATTAAAAATTTCAAGACCTATTTGCGGACACTTTTAGAAGTTCAAGCACTTATCAAATACGACATTGGATGTAAATCAATGGAGAAAACCAGACCTAGCTCTTGTTAGAGCAACATTGGTTCTTTGTGAACTGGAGAGAAATCCAATACTCTTTGCACTATTGGATCTGACTGTAGATATTACGATCACATCTTCTTCACCACCTTGAAAACCATCAATAGACTTCACCTTTACTGTGAAATCTTCATTGATCTTCTCATATTTTCGTCCAAGTTTGTCTTGGATTGCTGAAACTTGTGCAGCATAAGGAGATATTACCCCGATACTGAGATCCCTGATCTTCCTGCTGCACCATGCTGTATTTGAATGATCGCCATACTTTAGATTTTGAAACGTTTGACATACAAATTTAGTCTCTCTTATTTTCCAAAAAAGAAAAAAGAAAGTTTCAATTTAGTCCCTTCATGTTTTCTAATGTTAAGCTTACTTAACATGATAATTAGTGACTTGGAAAAAATTTGGAGGAGGAATTAAGTCATCTAAGAGTAAAGAAATTGAAATTCATGTCCAATCCTTAGAAATTTAAAGAGAGAATTAGAAAATTTTCCCCCTAAATGATCTGGTATCTCCTCTAAAGTTATACTGATTCACCTATGTATAATTGAAAAATGTTAAAACATAAGAGATTGAATTTAGACTTTTTAAACAATATTATGGACTAAATAAAAAAACTCCAAAAATATTACGAACTAAAACGTATATTCAGCTTTGAATATATTATCAAATGAAAGAGGAGATTTCAATTGTACCACAGTTGACATACCTTGGTAAAGCATTTGGATTATTTGAGCCACAACAACTACCTCAACCATATTCCTCTGGCTTTGTCCATCACCATTGCTTTCCTCTTGTCCACCACAAACATTTATGAAAGAATAAGGACCAAATAGAGGACTGGGAAGATAATGTTTTTCATATTGCTTAGTCATTACAATGGGAGCATCCAAAATTTGATTGCCATAGAATTTGGAATTTGGGAAGCAGCTCACAGATGGATGCATCCTATATTGTGTATTCAGTAGATGCTTTGAGTGTCCTAATAAACTCAACCTCTCAAAAAGACTTCGACCATATCCTGCTGCATCAGAAACCTATGGTACAAAAAAGAATAGTTTTGATGAAAAAGAAAGCCACATTCAACAATTTTTTTCAATAAGAAACCTATAGGCTATGTAGGAATGGAAACCAGGGGCAGAGTAAATAAGGAAGTAAGAGATTAGTTTTTCTTAGATTAAGAAAATTATATAAAAAGGTTAAAATTTTACTGTTATCTTTTCAATTTGCCCCCCTATAATTTCAAAATTAACATATAAAAATTTGGAAGTAAAATTTTACTTTTCTCTTCGCCCCAAATGGGAATGAGAAATGAATCATTGAATATTGATATAAGCAATATAACTTAAAATTACCTTGCTGCTTACTGTTGCTGGTAATTGAAACTCATCACCAATGAGAATAGCATGGCTTATATCTGCAACTTGCAATGGTATAAGTGATTCACATTCCTTCAATTGTGCAGCTTCATCAATAACCAACAAGTTCAGTGAATTCTTTTTCACTGAGTTTAGTTTGAAAGAGTTTGAGGCTGTGCTAAAAATCAAAGAAGCCTGCTGAAAACAAAACTTTTCAATTGAATTTCTGCTTACTTTACTTGGAAGTTCAAGTTGATCAAGAGAAACCAAAAGAGTCCTCAAAACCAACAGACATTGACCCTTCAAATCAATGAAAGTTTCTCTCGCTATGTCATCATCTTGAGCCAAAAGGGTCCCAAGATCATCCATCAACTCAACAAGAAACTCCATTTTTTTCAAATTATGCTCCATAATAACTTGTTGAGGTATATGAGTAGTTAAAATATGGAGACATTCTTGGAGTGCTGAAGCAATGGATTTGAACATTCTCTTCATTTTTGGTAATTTACCTCCTTGAAAAAGTTCTATCATAGATGTTATATGAAACTTCAAACCATTTTGTCCTAAACATTTCAAAAGCCTTTCGACTCGATGCTCTAAATAAATCGCTTCGAATTCATAATCAACTTTCAATCTTTCTTTGTTCCCAAATATGAGCAATTCTCCCAATGGGCAAAAGACGTTATAATAAGATTCATCTTTTAGCAACTTCACAACTAGAGAGGCAAGATTTGTAACGGCAACATTTGTGGGTGCACAAGCAAGAGTCCTAATTGGGTGCTTCATTCTTAAGATTGTCCAAAGTAATATACTTATAGTCTTGGTTTTTCCTGTACCTGGTGGACCCCATATAAGTTCTATTGAAGGCTTGTGTGGGCAAATGACATTGTGGATGCAACTTTCTATGGCAGCTTTTTGGGATTCATTCGATGAACATAAACTCAAACTTTCGTTTTGAGAAGAATCTTCTTCATCATTTAGAGTGCATTCTTTGCAGGTTTCATTACCCTGACACATTCAAAAACAATCAACTTTACACAATAAAATGTGGTTTTCGTTTTGAAATTTTGCCAATTGTTAGATTGGCTTTCTTAAAAGGAAATTCAAACTGGAATTTGGCTCCCCCACAAAAACTACCTTCACAAATTCTAAAAATATACTTGTCGTGCATGACTATTAGAATACTACACACAAACCGCTTTTACCCAATTATAAATGTTTGACTACATGGTAAAAAGTGCTTTTAAAAATTCTAAACACACTTTCATGTGGGAGCTAGTATTTTTTTTCTTTCTAAAAATACTTATATATATATATATATATATATATATGGAAAAAGTGTTAAACATAAAAACATCCCACTCCCAATATTCATTTTGAGCTGATAGTGAGTTTGAGACTCTAAGATGATTTTTAAAAAGAGTCCTTTTAATTAAAGTATTTTTTTCTTCAAAATATTAGGAATATTATTGACTTTTACAAAGTGTTTTTAATGGATCAAAATTATTTTCTACCATTCCAAAAGTAGTACTAAATTCAAAATCGTTATCAAATAGAATAACTTTAGCTTCAAATATAAAAAGCTTACCATGGACGTAGCGCCCAAAACGCGCTTAACAATACCCACATCAGCAGAATGCTGTAATGCCTTCCATATCCTCAAGTTGGTAGTCACATTCATCAGCCAAACAATGAAAAGTGTGGTTGTTTTGTTCATATCATCTAGATCAGCTGTGATGTCTTTGGATGCATGAAGCTTGAGAGTTGTAGGGGCATTATTGTCAGTGATGTGTCCCAACCAAGCAAAAGCCCAAGTGAGTTCTGGGCATTCCAAAGAATCACTAGTAATAGTTTGTGGATCAGTGTCCAAAATTACAAAAATATCCCCTGGAAGTGCTCTGTATGGCTGCTGCTGCCCCTTCCCATTAATGCTTCTCCAAGAACTAATATTCACATTGAACAAGATTTTGCCTCCTCTTGTATTTGACTCTTCAATGGAAACCACTTGTGCAAAAGGGGCTTTGTGTATTGTCTTCAAACTGGAACACAACTCTGATCTTGTTTCTTCCAACAAAGGAAACAGGAATGAGCCTCTGTAGTGATCCTCTGATCCAAATGATTTTGGAATCTTCCCCACCTGAAAACTTTTTCTCAATTTAGAATGACTTCTTTTGTACATTCATGTAAATTTAAATGCTTTTCTTTGGTCTTTTGAATTTTATTCCTGTTTTATTTAATACAAATCTTACATTCACACATCTTTTATTTTTACCATGGATAAGTAAGTAATTGACGTAATATGTAGTAAGTTCGGTGTTGAGTTTTCTAAAGAGATTTAAAATCTTGTTGTATCATTAATCGTAATGGCTAAATTAAAATTATTTTTTATAAAAGTTTAAAGGGAAACTTTTATTCAATAAGAGACTCAAATTTGAGCATTTTTTTTAGTTCAACAACATATGGAGTGGGAGGATTCGAACTCATAATCTCTTGGTTATGGAGATATGTCTTTAACTGGAGGAACTATGCTCGGTTTGACAAATTTGAGCATTAAAAACCTTATAAGTTCATATATATTATATTTATTTATTTGATTTTGATGAATAAAAATATACCAAGCTTGTTATACTTAAAAATAAAAAAATCAAGTATGTACATTGACTTATTTTCCTATTTCTAAAGGCATTTATATAAATAGTATAACATAATTATGTATTTCAAATATAGAGATAAATCTACAACCTTACAAAAATAATGCAGTCAAATCCCAACATAAATTTAAATATACAGTATAAAGCACCATACCAAAAGTCAATTTTATACTATATTTTTTAAAACAAAAATTTTATTACATATTTTTAAAGTACGACATATTAAATTTATTCTACTTAGTAAAATTTATGTTATATATATATATTAACTAAATGACTTTACATTTTAAGATCATTTTGCCAAACCAAGCATCACTTAACTGGTTAAAGACGTATCTTCTTGATCAAGAGTTCATAGGTTCGAATCTCCCAAACTCACGTGTTGTTGAAGTAAAAAAGATATATATACATATTGAGAATTAAAGAAAGAAAATAGAATAAACCTAAATTAATGTTCAAAAACCCAAAGAATCGAAAGAAATGTAAATATTCAAGGAGAAGCCAAAAATTAAAAAAAAAAAACAAAACAAAACAAAAAGGTGAATAATGAAGGTTTAGTTGGATAACTATTTAGTTTTGGTTTTTGGTTTTTGGTTTTTAAAAATTAAGCTTATAAACACTATTTTCACTCACAAATTTCTACGTTTTGATGTCCACTTTCTCATAATATTTTAAAAACCAAGCTAAAATTTGAAAACTAAAAAAAGTAGTTTTAAAAAATTTATTTTTGTTTTTCAAATTTGATTAGAAATTCAAATGTTTCTTTAAGAAATATGAAAATCATAATTGAAAAATTGAGAGGAAACAAGCATAAATTTAAAATGAAAAAAAAAACGAAAAACGAAATCGTTAGTAAACGGGGCTGAAAAGTTTAGTGAGATGATTTTATCGAGTAGAGATAGTAACATTAGATGGAGAAAAAGATAAAGAAGAAAAAGGGAAAAGATATATACCTTGGGTTTGTAGAAGTTTTGGTTGAATACATTTCTTAACTCCCAAGAAAATAAAATATCAATGAGACCATTGGAATCCTTGGCATTAGCTTTCTTGCTTCTAGAATTTTCTCCTCGTTCCATGTGGTAGAGACTAGAGAGAGATATAGGGAAGTTAATTTATAGCAATGTGAGAGGAAGAGAGAGAGAGGCTTAATTATGAGAATGAGAATATGGGGAGCTTACCATCATTTATATAAATTTTGAATGACTATTTGTTTGTTTGGTGAGAAAGAAATAGAATTTAGAGGAAAAACCCTTTGAGAAGTAAGCGCGGGAGACTTTCAATTGACTTGGAAACACAGTTGGAGCTTCCTATCTCTTTGCCAACCCACTCCAAATTCTTTTCTTATATATTTTGACTCCTACGTCATTTTCTCTTCGGAATATATTCTACACAATCACTTTTAATCCTTCCTCATTCAATTCATTTTATAAAAAATATTTCACCGAAAATTCCTTTTTTTTCCTTCAATCTCTATGCTTTCGGTTTTAAATTGTATTACTACCTTAATATTTTCTTTAGAATAAACATTGTCTTAATTTTTTTAGCTTCAATCATACGATATGTTTTAACAATAACTAACTTTTATTACAGGGTTAGTTTTGAAGTTTCAAATTAGAGTGTGGTTTTGAAGTTTCAAATTAGAGTGTGCATAGCATAGAGCTCAAAAACATCATTCTAATGCATTTTGAACCACTCAAATTGAACATCAAACAAAAACCTTATGACCAAAAGAAGATTGGGAATGCAAAAGCATACATATTAAATGATGGCATCATTGTCAACGTGGACAAGAGGAATAATTAGAAAGTGATATGTGGCAAGTGGTCTTACGTGGTGGTGGCTTGTCTAATAATGTGGCACTCAATGGTCAAACTTTTAGATAACGTGGCAGATGACCTGGCCAGAGGTGAATCTATTATAGGACTGGGTCTCGAGCCCCTCAACTTTAAAACTATTATCTATTATATTTATAATAAATTATTTAAATAAATTCAGGGATCCAGTTATCAAGGTTTACAGCCGAGATATACATGATCGTTGGGTGATTAGGAGGTCACTCAGGTCAGAAAAGAAAGGCCTTGTCACACGAGGCAAGGCATGAGGTGAACCGAGTGATCACTGAGGTCACATAGGAGACAATCACCTTCGACGCCGAAGACTCGGCAACATGCCACAACCCCCGTAGCGATGCCTTGGTGACCAGAACAGAGATTGACCGCGTCGAAGTTTACAGAGTCACGGTTGATGGTGGAACATTCATTAACATCTTCTCCTATGAACTTATATGAAGTTGAGATGAGGCAGTACCAACTATGGGCTAGCCCGACCCTCATTGTTGGTTTCTTAGGGGACCGCATGACCCTCGTAAGATGTGTTGAACTCTTAGTGAGTTTAGGAAAGGGACCCACCAAAGTTACTCATATGCTCGAGTTTGTAGTTATAAATGGCACATCGACTTACAACGCTACTTTAGGGCAGCCAAACATTCACCTCTTCCAAGTCGTCTCATCCACCTATCACTAGGTAATGAAGTTTCTCACTCGAAAATGGCATAGGTGAAGTGTGAGATGAGCAGTGTGCATCTCAAGAATGTTATATGGTAGCCTTGAAAGGCAAGCAAACGACATGGCCAATTGATTCAACGATCGCGCCTCCTCAGACTAACAAGGCAGAAAAAGGAGCGTCCAATGTCTCCCATAGGACCATGGGAGCTTGTGCAATTGCTCTGCCCAGACAAGCACATCAACATTGGTACCAAGATAAGGGCCCAATAGAGAGAATGTCTAATTGACTTTCTACAGCCGAACGCTAATGTTTTCACGTAGTCACATGAGGATATGTTGAGAATGAATCATTAGGTGATCGTTCATCGATTCAACATTGATCTGAACTATAGGCCAGTCAAGAAGAAGTGACGTCCTGTAGATGCATCAAGAAGTGAGTCATACAAGACGAAGTGCGAAAACTTTTAGAGGTCGACTTCATCAATGAGGCTCACTACCCTGAGTACCTCTCCAATGTTGTCCTCGTTAAGAAGACCAATGACAAATGAAGAATGTTATAGACTTCACCAGCCTCAACAAAGCATGCCCAAAGGATAGCTTCTCTTTTTCGAGGATAGACAAGCTAGTTGACCCACTGCGAAGCATGAGCAAATGATGTTTATGGACACTTACTCTGGGTTTAACCAATCAGAATGCACATGATCTAGAGGCTAATGTGTTTTAAAAGTAATCTACTGCTCATATTTTTACCCGAAAACATAGAGAAGCTATTTATGTGTGTTGGCTAGGCAGACATAAACATTAAACAAAATCGAATACTTATAAAACAATTCAATCGGACAAGCTTTTACTTCCAAACTAAATCAGTTCAACAACATCTCTCTTAATCCTCACCCAAAGGTGATTAGTTCATCCTAGAATAAATAAAAGACAGCAACACATAAACGAAAGCAGTAAATGAGTTCATAATGAAAGAAAACTATAAAGAAAATTGCAGAAATCAGTTGCTCCATGAAAACTATTGTAAGAATTTCTTCTTCTACTTTAGTCGTCAATAGAGTTTATGCCTTCTACTCTATGGGAATTCAGAATGCAGCAATAATGGAAGAAAAGCCTCGAACTAAAAATTCTCTAAAAGACTTGAAATTTTGGAACTAACTAAGAACTCTAAAAAAAACGACAGCTAATTTTGAACTCTCAAAAAAATAAAAACTAAAACTAAGATCTTTTTGTTTGACGACCACTTCTTCTTTTTATAGGCTTTCCGTTGTGATTAGAAGACCTATTAGGTTAAATTGCACTTGTGACACACATCCAACGATCAATTAATTCTGTAAAAGATAAATTTGTTTCCATATTTCTAAATTTCGTTATCTTATCGCAGATTTTATTTGTCCATTTTGCTCCAGAATTGCTCTCTCAATCATTCTGCTAAAGTAATGCCCCATCAATTATCTGCTCAACAAAATTCCCAAAATTAGTAGTAATAAGGCACAATTC
>JAOANK020000009.1:971183-987749 GCA_026257165.2 Telfairia occidentalis
ATACAGAAATCGCACGAAGTTGAAGAAGAGTTCTTCAAAGGTAAAGTTTTATCGTTCTCTGTATTTTGGTTTTCTGTAAACTTGCTTCCTACCTAAATTCATTCTTGAATGCATTAAGCGTTCAACCGCTTCCGCTGGGAATTCGATTCCTTCAATCATCATCCTCCATGCATTGGGAGTGAGTTGAGTGGGGGCTCGATCGACCCTAGATAAAAATAGCTGAGGGAATGTATGCAAAGGGAGTCTAACCCCCTCTCACAAACATTTGGGGATAGAAGGCCATTTACCTCGGTGGGGGGTTCTCCAACATTTCTCCTGGGATGGGTAGCCTAATCTCAACGTTGTATGGAATAAGGTACATCTCCCTAAGGCTGACTATTAAGCCTAAAGACAACTTGGAAGGGCAACGCTGAGGACAAGCTACGAGAGGGGATGGCGACGGATCGTCACCTTCACCCGAGGTGGTAACCTCGAGAGAGGCGGGGTCAATATCATCCTCAAAATTAGATCTAAAACTACCTAAATTGCTAGACATCCTGTGAAACTTCGAAGAAGAAAAGGAAAGGAAGAAAAAACTGACCTAATGGGGGTTGCTGAGGTTCGAGTGCAGATCGAGAGCTTCGAGGTAAGTGATCTGACTAATGTGGGGGACCACCTTTTATAACCTAGTAAGGCACCGCTTAGCTGTCAAATCAATATGCACAATGATGACTGCCGCTCCTTGAAAAGAAATGCCTCTCCAACCAATTAGCGCGACTCTCCAGGTGCCTCGAAAGTAGTCACAAACGAGCACTGAGTACGAATTTGGCCATCGACCGACGAGTTTGTTCGGCTAATCACAGAAAGGCGACCTACTGCCACCAGACAGAGCAAACTCTACTTTGCATACCCCGTTAGTTCGGTGACCGCAAAGTGAGGGTCAATGTTGCGGGTGAAAAACCAACGAGATACCTAGGTAGCCCTGGCAATGCCACATGTGCGGGCCCACCTCGGTTGTAGCCGAAGTGGGATGTATAAGCTCAGTTTGGCAGGACGAGGCCACCCTAGAAGGTAATGTCAATTCCAAGGATAACGTTAGATAATGCATGATAGGGAGAGATTCACTCCCCCATCAATCACCCCCCATCTGCCGTGGATCACGGCGAGCAGGGCGAGATTCTCCATCAAGAGACCACCCTTATTTGAGTATAAATAAGGTGCGGAGCAGGATGAGAATGTAAGCATTGAGATCTTGAACAAATCTCTTACTCATTTCTTCTACTTCACTAACTTGAGCGTCGGAGTGTGGTCACCACCACTCCACCTTACCTTGTCCTTCTCTTGCAGGTTTGAGGTCATCAATCGTTTAAGTCCACGTCATCCTCAGGATTTTTTGTGCATCAACACTTATAATGAGTTGAAAATTGTATTTTCTTTCCACATATGAAAACTAAATTAATTGTTTTTCTTTCATTTTGAGAAATTATTAGAGCGGGTTGGAATAGTGTGGTTGGCAAACTCTACATCATGAAACGTCTAGAGAGAATTTAAGAACTATATTTCACACTTGTATTAAATTATTATTAGGGTGTAGTGATTTTGAACCTACATACGATTGTTATTAAGGCACAACCGCGTTGAATAATATTTTTTTCAATAAAGTATAAAAAATAAATTTGACGACTGAACTTACAAAATTTATTAAGATATATAATTATAAAAAAAAATATGATTTTAAATCTTTGATATTTAAGTTTGACAATTTGGTTCGTAGCTAAATTTAAAGATTAAGGTTCTGTTTGATAACTATTTCTTTTTTGGTTTCTAGTTTTCCTATGTTTAAAAAATAAAAACTATATATGTTAGATAACTTATTTTTTGTTTTCTGTTTCTAAAAAACAGAAAACTTGTTTGGTAATTGTTTTTCGGTTTTTAAAAAGCTAGAGAGAAAAAATATATGGAGACATGAATAATAAACTTTTAAAGACATAAAAGATAAATTTAGAGAGAAAAGTTAGTGAGAGAAATTTTAGAGAGATAAACAAATTAGAAAGAAAAAACTAAGAAAAATTTTAGTTGTAGTTATTTAAAAAAGTAGTTAGAGCTGGAGGGAAAAAAAAGTTAAAGTGAGATAAATTTTAGATGAAAAATTAAAGAAAAAGAGAAAAATATAGCAGAACAATAAAGTTGAGAGCAAAAGATACGATAGGAGAAAAAAGACAAAGAATATTTATAGTGAGAGAAAATTTAGAGAATAAATTTTAGATAGAAAAAGTTAGAGAGAGATACTTGGTTGATAATAAAAAGAAATAAGAGAGAGAAAAAAGTGAGAGAATAATTTTAAGGATAAATACATTAAACAAAATAATAAATTTAGACAAAGAAAAAATATTAAATTTGTAAAGAAAAAAAAGTTATGATGCGTTAGATGAGAAATAGAAATGAAATTTATAAAAAAATTTAGATAGAAAAAAACAAATAAAAGTTATATAAAATTTTAGAGAAAAAAGAGTTACAAAAGAAAGAAATTTGGGGATAATAATAAATTTTTAGGGAGAGAAATTTATTTGAGAGATATGTCAAAAAGAAAAATAAAGTACGTTTTAGAAAGAAAAATGAGTTTTTGAAAAATAGAAAATTGTTTTTAAATTTTTTTTGTTTTTGAAATTTTTTTACAATTTCAAAAACATTTTTAAAAAACGAAAAAAAAAAAAAAACTGAATTGATTACCCAACAACCTTATTTTTTAAAAATAAAAAACAAAAAATAAAAAACAAAAGGGTTAGTCAAGGGCCTACACTACAAGTTTGTTAAGTTCTCCTACCAAACAAAATTCTAACTTAAATTGGACTGCATTAGATTAACAAATAATTTATTATTTTCTGAAAATTTTAAAATTAAAGATATTTATTTGACTTAAAGATTTTATTTTCTAAGAGCAAGTTATAGGGGAGAAAAAAATAATCACGAGAACCTAAAACAAAACAACATTTAACCATTTTCAAAATTTTTATTTATTTATTATTTTTTTTTTTTTGGAGAAATTTTGAGTAGTTTATTCAATGGTTTTTGTTATTTTATAGGCACAAATTTTAGATATTTTTGTATTAAAGAAATTAACAAGTAAATGAAAATAGCATCTCCATCTTTTTCAAGGTGAAAAATAGAAAAATTTTGAATGATTAATTTTAAATAGAGTTTTGTTTTTGCAAAATTTTTAGTACAGTTTTTATTTGAAAAATTGAACAAAAAAATTATGTTGAAAAACATCGAAGGTTTTAATAATTTAAAAGATGACTAAAAATATAATTTGATATTTGAAGTAAGCACCATTATATATATATATATATATATTCTTAATATTTTTAAAATTTGGAATTTATTTGTAAGGTACTAAGTTTATAATTAATAACGTCGTGAAATTGAATAAAGAAAATAATAATGTGATATTTAAAATATATCATTTTATTTATAAATATCAATCTTTTGAATTTCATTATATTTTATAAAAAAAAATATTGAATTGAGTTAGGTCAAACTTTTTGAAGAGAGAGCTACAAATATAGCACTAAAGTAAAAGTAAATGAGTGATTATTATAACTATAGTAAATTAATATACAAGTTCTAGAATATTAACATGATTATAGCTAATTAGTATTTAAGCTCTTTCTTTTTTTTTAGTTCAACAACATGTGGGGTTGGAGAATTCGAATCTATGATCTGTTAGTTAAGAAGATATGACTTTAATCAGTTGAGTTATGCTCAGGTTGATAATATTTAAGCTATTATTGATTCAAGTAAATCCATGACAATTATATGCCAACCTGAGCATAGCTCATCTGGTTAAGGCATACCTCCTTGATCAAAAGGTTACGAGTTCGAATCCTCACCTCCTACATGTTGTTGAACTCATAAAAAAAAGATAATTATATGAAAAAACAAATGTATTAATCATAAACATAGTTCAACTGGTTAATACATTTATCCTAGAGAAAAAAAAAGTTGAAACTTTAGATTCCATATATAGTTGAACTCACAAAAAAAATATTGGTTACATCCATATTTGTATTTTTTTTTAAGAAAATTGTTATATTTGTAATAATTACCTTTATAAATATAAATATACACATATACCAAAAAAGAAAATGAAGATCTGTTGAGTAATCATTTTATTTTTATTTTCTACTTTTAAAAATGAAGCTTAGAAATACTACTTCCATTGAGTCTATTTGTTTTGTTCTACTTTTTGAAAATGTTTAAATTTAAGTTATTTTTTAAAAATAATTTTTATTTTTAAAATTTAGCCCAGAATTCAAACATTTATTTTTTAAGAAAATGGAAAGATGCCAAATAAAGATGAAAAATCAAACATAATTTTTAAAAATATAAAACAAAAAAGAAATGGTTATCATGCAGTAACATAGAGAGAGAACAAAAAAGTTTAGAGCTTCAATTTTCTAAGAAAAAGTTCGAAGAAACTAGGACAGTGAAGAGTAGTATAGTTAATGGAGGGTATTAATGAAGCTTGCTTTTAGTTCACAGAGAGAGAAAGAGAAGAATAGTAAATTAATGGGAGGGAGACAACAGCGTATCTCTGAAAATCCTAAAAAATCCCAAATTTTGGATATCTGTTTTGCTTTAAAAGCAAAGAAAGCTGAATAAAATCCCATTACAGAAAGCTCAAACTACAACTCTCAACGCCACAATAAAAAGAAAAAGAAAAAAAAAATGAAAGACCCATTTCTCTCTTCTTCTCCTTATTCTTCATCCCAATCCTCAAAATTTCCCTCTCTCAAACAGCCCATCTCTCCCCTTTTAGCTCCCTTCATTTTATGTTCCTCTGTTTGAAACTCTGAATCCTGTGCTTCGCTGTTGGATTGTTTTTTTTTTTTTTCCTTTCTTTTCCCTTTTTCTTTTGGGTATTCAATTCAACACTCTTACAACTTGATTATAATATGGAGGAGCGACAGCGAACGTGCTTCTCTTTGTCAGATTGCCTTCTTCTCCTCAACTAAACTTCACGTTCCAGGAAGCACATGATTGCAGTTTTTTTTTTTGTTTTTATGTATTTTTATAATGTATATTATTTCTCTTTGCCCCATTTGCTCCGTCTTCCTCAACAACATTCATGGTCAAAACTCAAAAGCCTGAGCTATTTTTTGAGTGAGATGTAATTTTAAAGGGTGTATAAAGAGGGAATACTTTGGTGTTTGGGCTTTTTTTTTTTTTTTTTTTTTTTTCCATCTTTTGAGAGTCTTGCTTCTTCTGGGAATTGAGAATTGGGAACTTTTTTTGGTTTTGCTTCTCCAATTATGTCTCTCTCTGCCCTCTTCCTCCCTATCCTTGTATTGGGGTCTCAGTGAGATAGAGAGGGAATTTTGAAAGAGAGAGAGAGAGAGAGAGAAAAAAAAAACTTGGGTGTTCCTTGAAATGGGGTTTCTGAATAATTGCCAGTCTGTTTACAGAAAAGTGAGCTTATAATTTTGCATCTCTTTCTGCTACTTTAGTATGAGGTGTTTAAGGAGGGAGAAGGAGGAGGAAGAAGGGAAAGAAAAGAGGTAGAAAAACTGTTGGGATGAGTATGAAGATGCAGCAGAGCCACCACTCAGTGGCTGTGAGGTTTAATGAGCAAATAGGAAGCAAAAAAGGGGTCACATTCATTCAAGCCAACAGGGCTTGGCTTCCTAAGTTCCTATTGCTTTGGATTCTGTTGGTGGCATTCATTAGTATGTTAATCTACCAGGGAATGGATGCTGACAACAAAGTTAGAAGAAAGGAAGTTTTGGGGAGCATGTGTGACCAAAGGGCAAGGATGCTTCAGGATCAATTCAGTGTCAGTGTCAATCATGTGCATGCTTTGGCCATTCTCATTTCCACTTTCCACTACTTCAAGAACATATCAGCAATTGATCAGGTTTGAAATTGTCTTTGATTTAACTTGTAAGCTTATGAGTGAGAGACAGACAGAGTATTCATTTGCTTTGAAATCTTGATTCTCAGTTGGTAATGGCTTTTGCTTTGTTTGAGTATGCAGGAAACTTTTGCTGAGTACACGGCTAGAACTGCTTTTGAGCGGCCTTTGCTTAGTGGCGTGGCGTTTGCGCAACGAGTGGTGCATTCCGAGCGAGAGAAATTTGAGAAACAACATGGATGGACTATAAAAACAATGGAAAAGGAACCATCACCTGTAAGGGATGAGTATGCGCCAGTCATTTTTTCCCAGGAAACTGTTTCCTACATTGAATCTCTTGATATGATGTCTGGAGAGGTAGTTTCAATTATGATCTTGGGCTTAGTTGGTTTTATCTTCTTTGGAAGTTAGTTTGTTTTTTGTTTCGTACCTGCAAATATAATTCGAGTCTTATAATGCATTATAGGAGGACCGCGAAAACATTTTGAGGTCAAGAGAAACAGGTAAAGCTGTTCTAACCAACCCTTTCAGGCTACTGGGTTCTCATCATCTTGGAGTTGTGTTGACGATCCCGGTTTATAAAACCAAGCTTCCTGCAAATCCAACCATGGATGAGCGAACTCGAGCAACAGCAGGGTAAGTTCCATAAATAGTTTTTGTTTTTGTTTTTGTTTATAATTAAGAAAATCTGTGATTAGCCATAGATGATTTTCCTAGAAAGGAAAGAAACCAGAGAATATTTTTCTCCCAGCTTAGGCAGCCAAGCCCTGATGGAAAGATATGTATTCGTATACTCAAGGTTATGCTGGTCATCCGTACAAGCAGTATCCATGGTTGCAGTTTTAAATAATGAAGAACTAAGAGTAAAAAGCTTGCTGTTCAGACGATAAAAAAAAACTGGCCCTGTATACTTCTGACTCCCGAGCTTGAAAATTGGTGTTGACTGCAATAGTGGATTGTTGAATAAGCACCACGAGAAGAGCAATGATAGGAAACTTGAGATTAACAAGTCAACTTAAGGGGCTGCTTTAACACTTTCTGTTCAACCATATTTTTTATTTACCACTTGTTGCCATTATCTTTGATCCCACAAATAGTAGTGTTGAAAGTCAATATAACCCCTAATGCAAACGTATATAGGTTAATATAAGCTTTTTTACTAGACGTTGATAAATTATACCTAAGCTGTTATCATAAAAAATTGTCAATGAGGATGTTATCTATTTTTCTGTTATAACTTTGTATCTTTATGCTTCAATTGTCAATTTGTATTACATGGAAAATCTACAGAAATATAACTGTTTTCTTAATTATAAATTGTAAAACAAGGTCTCTATAAAGGACCTAAGGCATATGTGTGCAACGTGCTATTCATTTAAAGTAATTAGTGTCATTTTTGGCTAGCTTGAGCATAGCTTAACTGGTTAAGAAATTATACATCTGTTCTAAAGGTTAGATGTTCGAATCCTCACTCTCTTGCTAAATAAAACAAAAGTGCCATTTAGGTCTACCCTGACCATCAAAATATGTCCCTGCTGCTTATGCTGTTGCAGTTGGCTGTCCAATCCCACCAAGTCATATTGCACAATCTATCTCGTGCCTAATTATATAGTTATATAAGGCACGAGTTTCATCCACCGAAAGATAAGGGGTACAACTGAGGAGCTCCTCTATCTCTCCCAAACGACTCCCTCACACAACTATATACTTATACTATTCAGTTACTCAGTCACATTAATTCCACTCCTTCGACTCTTCTAATCACTTTACTCAACTAACACCTCACTATTTCCCTTTCTACTCTCCTTGGATCGTCTAGCACTTTTTTGCTTGAACCTGAATATTACTTGACCTTTAGTTTGCATGAATTTCTTGGTCCTGAAATCTTTGTTCTAGTGGCATGTTATTGTAATCTAATATTTTGGTAGAATGATGAAGGTTAGATCTTATACTTTCGACTTCAAGATATTATGGGTTGTGATGCTTCTAGATGCTTTTATAATTTCTGGTCAAGCAGTTACCTTGGTGGAGCATTTGATGTGGAATCACTTGTGGAAAATTTACTTGGGCAACTTGCTGGAAATCAGGCTATTTTGGTGAATGTATACGATATCACGAACTATTCGGATCCCTTAATAATGTATGGTCATCAATATGAAGATGGTGACATGTCTCTTTTGCATGAGAGCAAATTAGATTTTGGAGATCCATTTAGGAAGCATCAGATGATCTGCAGGTAATTTAACCAAGGTCAAATCTTTGAAGGTAGATTTAACATAGCTGAGCGTTTTCCCATTGAATTTTTATGGTTGGAATTTTGAGCAGATATCACCGGAAAGCACCAACATTATGGACGGCACTTACTACTGCATTCTTATTCTTTGTGATTGGATTGTTAGTGGGATATATCTTATACGGTGCAGCAACTCATATTGTTAAAGTTGAGGACGATTTCCATGAAATGCAAGAATTGAAAGTGCGAGCTGAAGCTGCTGATGTTGCAAAATCTCAGGTATATCTTAAAGCCTGTCATTTCCCAATTTCTTGCTACAATTTTCTTATTTAAATTTTTCATCTTGTGCCAGTTTCTCGCCACAGTCTCTCATGAAATCAGGACACCCATGAATGGCATCCTTGGTGAGTACTTATCTCTCTTGGAATTCTTTTTGAAGACTAAACTATTAACTATTAGATGTGTACATCCAATGACTTTGTTAGGAATAACGTCGGGGTAGTTTGGAATATTATTAGTATTGTAATGGTATATTAGTAATCAGCAAAAGAATTTGTTAGTAGGAGTCTTGTTATAAATAGAGAGAGTGGGAGAGAATGAAGATAGGCAATATTGTGCGTGTTTAGCCTTGGGTGCGCTCAAGAGAGGGAGGGTCTAGAAAGACTCTTTCTGTATATTCTTCATTATCAACATATTTCTCTGGTTCCCCTCAATTTAATCTTATTTTCACTTGTAGGAATGCTTGCTCTACTTCTTGATACTGAATTGAGTTCAACTCAAAGGGATTATGCTCAAACAGCTCAGGCCTGTGGAAAAGCACTGATAGCGTTAATAAATGAGGTGCTTGACAGGGCGAAAATTGAAGCTGGGAAGTTAGAGCTTGAAGCAGTTCCTTTTGACCTTAGATTGATACTAGATGATGTTCTGTCTTTGTTTTCTGAAAAGTCAAGGCACAAGGGAGTGGAGGTAAAATCCTGGAAGGTCTAATTATGAACAATTGATTTTTCTGTTTCTTTCTTTGTTTTCTGTAAATATTTTCTAACATAGCGCTAGGAGATGCTGGACTAATGAAAGCTTTCGCCTTGACATTGTAAATAAAATCTGCATCCATCTTATGGACGATTACTTAGAGAACACGATGATTATTATTATTATTATTTCTATTTGAAATCTGAGATCTAGTGATTAATCTTGCTCTCTTATCTGCTTTTCTCATGGGGGATTTCCTTTTATTACACCAATTGTCGACATGAAGTTGGCAGTATTTGTTTCTGATGAAGTTCCTGAAATTGTTATGGGGGATCCCGGAAGGTTCAGACAAGTAATCACGAATCTTGTGGGTAACTCTGTAAAAGTAAGTTTTTTTCAATTCTCCTTTTAATCATTTTCATTGTACTTTTCAACTGTAATTATAAAGACTTCATGGTTTTGAGCAAGCGTATTTTCTGAAACTTGGAACTTTATCATTAGTTTAAAGTCTCTTATTTGCTCTTTGCTTTTCAATATGCACTTGACAGTTCACAGAACAAGGACATATATTCGTCAAAGTTCAATTAGCCAAACAATCAATGACATCTACCAATATGAAATCTGAAACTCACGTGAATGGAAGCTTAGATGACGGTGCACCGTACAATAAACATCAGTTTGAAACCTTAAGTGGATGTGAGGCAGCTGATAACCAAAACAGTTGGGACACTTTTAAGCACCTCATTGCAAATGAGGAATTTCGACCGAACACTTCTAGCAATCTCACGGTTACGAATGAAAGTTCTGATATTGTTACAGTCATGATATCTGTGGAAGATACTGGGATTGGGATTCCATTATGCGCCCAAGGTCGAGTTTTCATGCCCTTCATGCAAGCAGATAGCTCAACCTCCAGAAACTATGGTGGAACTGGTATTGGCTTAAGCATTAGCAAGTGTCTGGTTGAACTAATGGGCGGTCAGATAAACTTTGTAAGCCGGCCTCAAGTTGGAAGCACATTCTCATTCACTGCTGTTTTTGGGAAATGTGAGAAGAAAGCAACCGTCGACATTAAAAAGTCTAATTTGGAGGCACTCCCTTCTGCTTTTAAAGGTTTGAAAGCTGTTGTAGTCGACGGGAAACCTGTTAGAGCTGCTGTGACCAAATACCATTTGAAGAGACTTGGCATCCTGGTTGAAGTTGCCAGTAGTGTCAAGATGGTTGCAGCTTTATGGGGAAAAAATGGTTCTGTTAGATCAAGGTAAGCATTATTAACTTTAATTGGATAATACATTAGAAACAAGTTGCATAGATTTTTACGCTACAAAGTATAGTTCCAGTATTCTGAACTTCATTTGAAAATATAGTAATTGTAAATACGTATTTGATCAGAAAACTTGAGATCTTCATCACTATATTTCATAACTAAGATCCTTTTGTAGATACATTATGGAGCAGCATTGTGACAAACTATTTTTTTGTGTATTGCAGTAATATATTACAGCCCGATGTGATTCTTCTCGAGAAAGATAACTTTATTTCAACTGAAGAATGTGGTTCTTCTAATCTACTTCATCAACTAGACTGGAAGCAGAATGGTCATACCTTTAAGTTACAGAAATTGATCCTTCTCGCCACTAGCATATGCACGGCTGAATTTGATAAGGCCAAGGAAGCGGGTTTTTCGGACACCTTGATCATGAAACCACTGAGAGCTAGCATGATAGGTGCATGTCTACAACAGGTGCTTGGCTCGGGAAAGAAGCGGCAGCTTGGGAAGGACATGGCTAATGGCCCTACCTTTCTTAAAGGGCTGCTCTGTGGCAAGAAAATATTGGTTGTCGATGACAATATGGTAAATCGACGAGTTGCTGCAGGTGCTTTGAAGAAATTTGGTGCCGATGTAGAGTGTGCCGAAAGCGGCAAAGCTGCACTCGCATTGCTTCAACTTCCACACAGTTTTGATGCTTGCTTTATGGATATTCAGATGCCAGAAATGGATGGGTATGTTTAGCTGATTTTACTTGCATTAGAATTGAAATATACCTATAACATCTCACTCAACTAAGAATTCTCTATTGCTACTGATTTCCTTCCTCTCCAAATGTTTATATTGTCAAGATAAAATCATGTCATAGCATCAACTGCCAAAACTCTGAAGTAAATTTTTGCTTTTATATAAAGGTTAAGTTACAAACTTAGTTCTTGAACGTTTATTTTAAAGTTTTAATTATGTCTCTGAATTTTGAACTGCCAGAAGATATCATGGAGATGTATCATTTTGTCTGACATCACAAGTTGTTTCCCTTCCTTTTGTTGAGGCAAATAGTCTGAATGTAATGTGTTTTCTTCGACCGTAGATTTGAAGCGACCCGGAGAATCAGGCTGATGGAGAGCAAGGAAAATTTGGTACTGGAATCTGGTGGCAAAGAAAACTCAAGGAAAGATGAGTGGCATATTCCAATATTAGCCATGACTGCGGACGTAATTCATGCGACGTACGAAGAGTGCCTGAAATGTGGGATGGATGGATATGTATCGAAGCCATTCGAGGAAGAGAATCTTTATCAGGCAGTTTCCAAGTTCTTCAAATCAAAGCCTATCGCTGATTCATGACACATGATCATTGACCTCGATGCGACCATCAACTCCGACATCGAAGGGCATTTGTTCTGAGATGGTTTGTACATTTACAGCAGATGCTCTCAAGACTTGGTTTTTATGAAGGCTTTCAATGAATTTTGATCAATTGAAAGGGCCACCATTTTTTACCAAATATATTGTACTTCTGGGCATTTGTACATTACTATCAGACCCTGCTGATTCCTGGTATGTGCTGTGCTGTAGGCCCTTTGAGTTGTGCCCTTTGGGCTGGGGGCTGTAGAGGGTGTAAATTCATTATGATTATGATTATTTTATGCTTACCTAAAAGGTCTGGTAGCTTTTGCCTTTTTGGTACGAAATACAAATTCTATTTCTTGTTTTTAGATTCATTGAATCAATTGATTCGTGATTTTTTTTTTTTTTAACTGTTTCTAGATTGTGTGATCTACCCAGGAGAAATTTTGAAAATAACATTTTTATGTTTTTAGTGTTTTCAAATCTTAAATTTTAAAATTTAAAATAGAAAATTCAGAATTTACATTAAACAAAAAACCATGATAAATATATTATTCCATATTATTAAACTTGTTTTATTTTTGTAAAAATTGATACACATATACATAATAGATTATAAATTATATAATATTATAAAGTATTAATTTCACAAAATAACATGTTAATAAACTAATTTTTAATATTTGAGATTGAACTAAATATTTAGTTAGTAATAATTATTATTTTTATAATTTATGAATATATTACTATTAGGAGTGGAAATCCGACAAAGGGCATGGCAAGCTTAAGGAGTAGCCATGTGCCCTCCAGCAGTGAATGTTGACGCCAACGTCCGACACCTTGGAGATGCTTGACTGAAGGCATGATGACCATTGTGCTCACCTCAGCATGAATTAGAAATCATGCCAAGAATCACGTCACACCCGCCAATCTCGCCAATCAAGGTGCATCGAATCAATTACTTTATTCGTGATCTCTACCATAAATACTAACCAAATTCCCTAATGACGAGTACGCACAAATCCTCTTGCGAACTCACTTAATTCTTGCGAAAACTCTATTGACTTGAGTGTTGAAGCGTGGTTGGAAAAATTCCACCCTAGAGCTAACCCACACTCTTGTAGGTTCCACCGCTCTCGCTTACGTCAACAATTGAGATCCAATTTCTAAATTTGTATCAAACACATATCTGAAAACAAATAATACAACTCTATTATTTTTTTATTGAATCACTTGTTTTCGCAACAGAGCAATCAACATCCTTTTTCAATCATTTATAGGGTGTGATTAGTCACCTAATTTTAAAACTAGGTTCGAGATAGTTGATTGAGTGTGGGGAAGGAGTTAGCACCCTTACAATAGCCATTTAGAAAAATAGTTACCAAATTTTATTTAAAAAATTGTTCTATTTTTTTATTGATCCAAAGAAAAAAGTTTTTTTTGTTTGTTTTTTAATGTCTCAAATTTGTTAATTCACATTTTAGTAATTAAATATGAATTAATTATTATGAGCAGCATAAAGCCATTGGAACAATCTTGAAATTGTTTTCACTAAATCCCAAAATATTTTATTTTAATTAAGAAAAAAAACTTATTTTAAGAGAATTTTAGAAATCCCTGGAGAAAACAATTCTTTTTAAAGAAAAAATAATTAAAATTTTATTTTGTTAAAAAATGAATTTTAGAAATTAAGAAAATTCTTTTGGTAGATGTCCAAAGGGGCTAATCTAGAAATATATGTCAGAGGAAAAAATTGAATATAATTTTAGATGAATTGGTATACAATATTAAAATTATGTAATATTAAAACTATTTCGTATTGCCAAACTATAATAAACTGTTTTGTACGATTACAATTTTTGTTTTTATATTTTTTGAAATGTTTGTTAAAAAGTCGAGATATCGAGAGAAATGTTAGAAAGAGAGAAATGTGAGATATATTAAAATAAAAGTTTAGAGAATTATAGATATTTTTGTAAAGAAAAAAAAAACTAAAATTTTTTTTTTAGATAAATAAGGGTTAAAGATTGAGATATATTAGATAAAGACTATTAATAAGAGAATAAAAATTTTAGGAAAAAAAGTTGAATCTAAAAGTTTTGTTATATAAAAAAATTTATAAAGAGAAAAATATTATAGCGAGAAAATTTAAATATGTCACAGAGAAAAATAATTATTTCATAATAAAAAAAAGAAAGATTTTAAAACATAAAAACTATATATTTTTGTTTTTAAATTTATTTATAATTTAGAAAACAATTTTAGAAATAAAAAATAAAAAAAAAGTTTTATTTAAAAAGACAAAAAGATATTTATTTGGAAAAAAAAGAGAATATATTTGATGAAAATAGTGCAAATAGGATTCAAACGCTTGACTATGTCATTACCAGGTACAAACGAAACCAATGAAAATTTTTAGTGACCAATTATATACATAACGTGGCCCCATGGGTGTTCGTGAGTTAGGTTAGGTTTTATGAAATTTTGGACTCAACTCAATTGTTCGGATTGTAAACTTGTATAACTCAAATAATCCTTCTAAAGTTATGAACTCAACCCAAACCAACTCATTAAAATTGGGTTGGGTTGGTTCGGTTTCATCGAATTGTGATTAAGATTAACACCTTATGATGGTTAGTAGAGCTACTTAGCTTTCAAATATGATTTTGATTAAAAATGTTAAGTAAAATTCGGTTGCATGAAAATTTTGAACGACTAACATAATTTATACTATTTGAATTTAGATTTAAAATTAATTTAAGTTAAAAAAGAAATGATTTAAAGTAGAAGTAAATTTGAAGCTAATAATAAATTTATAAAACATATATTCTATCTAATCGTAGGTTGGGTTGTTCGAGTTTTTCGAATTGTTCGAGTTGTCGATTCTTTTGAATACCCTCATATGGCCCTAGTCCCTGGATGTCTATAACTCCTATCACACATCCTCCCATTACTATCATATTAACTCCCATAACTCACTCATGAGTTAAAAATTTTATTTATGGTATATCTTGTAATCTATATTTTTGTAACACTATAAATAGAAGGAGCTTTTGAAATTTACAACAACACACCACAACAAAGGTGAATAGAAAATCTTTCATATTTTTTACCATCGCTCTCGTTCATATTTTATAACATAGATACTTATTTTCATAAGAAAAGAATTTTTTTTTTAAAACAACCCCAAGGAAAAAAAAAAGTATAATTTTAACTTTCTAAAGAGGAGACGAATGCGGAGGAAGGAAGAACGTAATTTCGTGGGGGTCTAAGACGGAGAAAGTGAAGAGAGAAATGCGTACTTGATTTCGTCAAGGAAGTTTTGACCAACACCTAAGAATAAACTCTGCGCCTTGCCCCTATGTTTCCTTCTCGATTTATAGAGTCTGCGCTAAAATAGATTTTTAAAATTGAATTAACTGTAACTGAAAATTAATTTCAAAAAAATTTCCATTTCTAAAATTTGTTTTTGATATCTTTCAAAATTCAAACAATTTTCGACATTTAAAAATTGACGATATTTCGATATTTTTGAATATATCCAGACCTCTCGATATTGTTGAGTTTTATGTCCTAAAACTCGTGGTTTGTAAACATTAAACATATTCTATTATCAATAAGTTGTTATTGAGGTTATTCAGTTATTGAATATGTGAATTGTTATTAATATAACCCTACATCCACTAAACTAAGAACTCATGACTATATATAGTATGAGTACTTGAATTATATGTAGACACAAAAGTGGATCAAGTTCAAGTAGATAACCAAAACGGTCTATAGTATAAGGATTATGCTGAGTACTTTATCTTGGGGACACTATAGGATGCGACCCACTTTGTATTTGATACAAATGATGTGATCGTAAATCGTTCATGTGGAGACATGTGAGTAGGGGTATCCTATGCAATGAGTTTGCATAAGACCAGACCACGACATAGTCACCGATACTTTATAACATTGTTTACTGTTAACATTAACTATTTCAATTCGATGACCTAGGTAACTCGATCTTCATCTTGAGCTAACTATGAACTCTTGTTTATTCGAGATTATCCTTAGATCTGCATAGGTGAGAGTGGTCCGTGATCGTCGACTCTATAAGCCTCCCATTTCAGGGGTAAGATTGAGTAGATAGTTAGGGACATAGTCCTGCAAGGCAGAATTCACTCCTACCTGTTTTTAGGGTTAGTAGATAAGTTGTTCCCTTAAATGCTGGCTCTGGGTCTTGAACGAGGGTCCCCACCCTCTCATTGGCCCGAGAGGGACTCGGTTTGGTGGTTGGACCACAAACCAATTGTTCATTAAAGGATCAGTGGGACTTAATGAGCAAGAAGTAATTATAGGGGTAAGAAGGTAATTTTGACCAGCTGTAACTACGAACAGCCTGTGAAGGATCGACTTACTAATAATGGTTATATCAAGTGGACAGAAATATATCTACAGTGAGGAGAGTGCTGCTACGGGCTTTAGTAGGGTGTTCCGGTAGTTAACAAATGTTGGTTAACTAGGTTAAAGAGTTTGACCAGTTAATCTCGGATCATTGGAGCTCATGATCTGGAGGTCCATTAGGTCCCTCTGCTAGCTCATATCGAACTAAACTTTAGAACAGTGTAGTGAAAGAATTTGAATCGTTCAAATTAAAATTAGGCAGTAAACGTTAATTATATACGATATAATTAAACGTTTGATCGTTTATTTATTTAAAGGAGAGTTAATAATATTTAAAAATGTTTTAAATATTAATTATATGAATAAAGATTCATATCTGAAAAAAATTATATTTCGGAAAAGTCGGGATTGGTGAGGATTAAATATTATTTTAATATATGATATTAAAATATTATTTTTTGAT